>OY796883.1:41124358-41281910 GCA_963680785.1 Diplosoma virens
TTTTTTAGATGAATCAGTTCTTAAAGTGACTTAATAGATGGAAATTCATCAGAATATTCTTATTCTGATGGTCGTATTGGTGTTATTGCTTCTTGCTGTTTTAAGCGAAGTCACTATTTAAAAAAAAGCGCAAAACCATTTAAGGATATGTTTTGAAGAGACTTTTTCGGGGGCACAACTGAAACTTGACATTCTGCCTTAAAAATAATAAATGCAATGAAACCAAGGAAAATTTTTTTCTTCTTAAGTTGTAATGGTTTGTGACCTTTTAATGTTGAAGTACTAGTCATCGCAACGTTATAAGCGTGTGTATCATGAATAAGACCGGCCGTTTATAAGAGGTTGGTTTCGTATAATTTGTAATGTCCGCAGCGTAGTCGAGTGGTGAGAGCGCCGTGCTTATGATCAACATGATCAAACTCGACTGAGCATCAAACTCGCGTCCTTCTGCCAGAAAGTCAAAATATCATCACCGGAGTTATTCTGTCGGCTAACGTCATAATTTTTTAACTTTAAAAGACTTTGTGGTGTCTTAAAACTTTATTTTTAAAAGTAGCCTACAAAAGTACAAGTTTTTAAGATTAGCTATTCTCTTAATGAATCAGTAATTTTTAAAGTAAGTTCCGCGGAACCTTTGAGTCCCACAAAAAAGTTTTATTCGTTGAGATTTATATTGATATGTTAAAAATTATATGCTCACAAATCTTTCAATTTCAGCATACTTTTATGGCGAATCTGAAATAAAAGGAAAGGCGTAGTTGATACTGATACTAAAATATTTGTCTGTGACCGAGGAAATATAATTTTATTGTTGAATTTAGCGTGCATCGCATTGGAATAAACTATTCGGGCATAAAATAACTTTCTTTTACCAAAAATTATTTTTTCAAAAGTAATTAATGCTTCGACAAACATGCTCACTGCTCAGAAGTCGGATTGTAATGAACATTTTTGTAAGTCGGTAGAAAAGTAGAGTAGTAGACTAATTATACTGACTTTGATATATCTATACAATGTATTGTTTGCATGTCCTACAACGTATATCGTTATTTACTGCTTCCTTTTTTTCAGCTTTTATTGTGCTTTTGTGCTTTGATTTGTGCTGTTGCGGCTGAGAAATAAAAAAACATACATACATACATAGTAAGACCACCAGGATTGTGATAGACATGATCTTGGTTCAAAACTTACCCGTGCCATTCTGTTGTGTCCTTGGGAGAGACCCTTTATGGCACTTTCCCCTGATTGGTGATATTGAAAGGCAGTTCTGAATTTCTGTGATATCTCTATTAAATTTCAAGCGAACAGCAATATCTTGGCATCTCCGGAAGCAGGTCTAGGTAATTGCTTACTCTATGTATTAACGCCTCCGTCGCTTTGCTGTGAGTCAAGAGGATAAATATAGAGATAAAATAAATAAAACAAAAAAGTGAATTACCTTGGCAAGCGATTACTCTAATTTCACCCGTTTGTTCCGCAATGCGTTGCTTAGCAACACACGCTAATCTTAAAATTACCAGCCACTTAGGCCTGGTCTACACTACGCGTAGTTTCTGAGCGTAAAAGTGTTTATTTATTATAATTATCTTTCTACGCCAGCTGTCGACCAAAAATCCTGCGCTTGCACTCAGCCTAAAAAATTCTTCGAGTAGAGTAGAAATCGCATAGTAAGGTACAAAATATCAATTTTTTACTAAAGTGTTTGAATTATTTTTTCGTTTATATCTTTTTTCAAGGTTGTGCTATACGTCCACGCTCAGCTTAAGCAAAATTTCATACATCTAGTGTAGACCAGGCAACACACTAAATTTCCGTTAGCTAGTTACAAGCGCAGCAGAACAATTCAAAAATCGACGTAATATTCCCGAATTTTAAAGATTTCCGTGTTATTCACCTTGTGTGGTCACTATTGGGGGCACAGCGTTTTCCTTAAAAATATCTCTGAGTTTCCAGCTCACGAGTTATTGTAGGTCCCCTCCTTTGGTGAACCAGGTGCAAGGGAAGAAAATCGATCATCTTTGGGCTCAATGCAGGAATTTAAATTTTTAAAACTAAGCGCCGCACTTTTAAGTCTGCCAACAGAAACTTTATAAGTCTTAAGTCTTAAGTCGAGGCTTAAAGCCGAGCTCAAAGAATTTCGGATTTTACTGATGACCTTAAATGGGTCTTGTTAAGTAGGTTGCAAGGGGGCGATGATTGTCGTTTTGCACGTAAGCGTGAGTGGTTTCGGGCAAGACAAGAGCTTTTACAAATATGGACTCTTTTCTTTTTTTGCGCTGTGACATAAAGCGTAAAGATGTAACGTATTGACCGAACTTTGTTTCTATTAAATCGGGATTTCCTGGAATGTCAGTGTCAGAGCCTCCGCCAAAAAGCTTGCCAGGAAATCTAATTGGTTGGCCTAGCACAGATTCGTTGGAGGAAAAATCTTGTAAGTCTTCTTTGGGGGTGTTCTTGAGTTAATTCCCAGCATTAAAACTCAGGGAAAATGGTCGTACCAATCAGTTAGGTTATCGTGGCACTTGAGGCTGCTCCTTAAAGTCCTACTTAAACGTTCCAGAAGTCTCTGCGTTTGCGATGCGCTGTGATAAACGGTGGATTGATGAACCTGAAACCCGAGGCAGTGGCACATGTTTAGAGATGCGACTAAAGTGAACTGGATCCGCGATCTGTGTAGATGTGTTCCGGACAACTGAACCAAAACACCCAGTGTCGGATAAAAGCCTCAACACTAGTGATGTTAACTGCGCAGCTTATGTAGCTGCGTGCGGCCGCGTAGTAACCTTTTTTAGAAAACCTTGTCGCGTGTAACTCATGAAAAGTTTACATTTACGTTTTAAGCAAACCGTATTTTGTATAATACTATTGCTTGGGTAGCCGACATAGTTGCCTCCCCTTCATCGATTCAATGACCGAGAGCAAATTTCAGGTGCATAATCAATTACTAACCTGAATAACCTCTTTCTTAATTAAATATTGCAAATGGCGCGTAAAACATCCAAAAAGCCAAAAGAAATTTGAGAGAAACTAAATGAATAAATAGAAACTCCTAAAGAAAACAATAGCATCTGATTGTACATTAGAAAAATGGCTTCTAAGAAATATCTTTAAGAGAATTTTTTTATTTTTTATTGAAAATATTTTTATTTAATCATAATACAATGTACGAGTACACACATAAAAAACCTTTTTCATGTATACAGAAAAAAATGTGCGGTACAAAAGACCGAGTTATTTACATAAATTTGTTTACTTTAAATTAACATTTAATTTAGTCCGGCGTAATTACACAAGCACAAAAAGAATAAAACGAGTATTGGGGCAATTGATAATTATATGCAAAAGGGAAAAGAATCACAACATTTAACAATTTAATAAAAAATAATGGTGGGCAGTTATGGTAAGTCTTGTATTATAAAGTTTAGTTAAGGCGCATATTACATTATAACAGTACACATTACATATTTAATATTGGGGAGAAATATTTAGTTATTTGGGAGTTTAAAATAAAGCAGATAGCAATAAATAATACACTTAATGAAAAAAATGATGTAATGCCAAAATTATAACACAATAAAAATACACTGTAGACAGATAAATATTTACAAGTTTACATAATTTTAAAAAATAGAAAAGGACAAAAAAAAGACAAGAAAAAATACAAAAAAACCAAGTTATTTATCTAAGTTATTTTGAAAATTTTTGATAGTTTTTATTTAAAAAAGTTTTAAATTTAGTTTTGATTTTGTATGTTTCTTCATTAAGTAAGGAATTTTATTTTATTTTTTATTTTAATCTCTATATTTATCCTCCTGACTCGCAGGAAAGCGACGGAGGCGCTAATACACAGGGTAGGCAATTACCCCGACCTGCTTCCAGAGATGCCAAAATATTGCTGTCCGCTTGTAATTTAATAGAGATATGACTGTAATTTACAACTGCTTGCCAGGACCACCAAGCAGGGGAAAGTGCCCTAAAGTGTCTTTCCCAAGGACATAACAGAATGGCGGGACTTGGTTTTGAACCGAGACCGTGTTGGTCACGAGCCGGCGCTTTAATCACTTGACCACGCTGCCGGCTATTATGCTAAAGGAAGGATTAATAGATATCTTAAAGGACAGGAATTTGTTTTCTAATTGGAAGATTCGTATTTGAATTAAAGAAGTCGTTTTATTAAAATTATGTCATCATTGCCATAAAGTTTAGAAAAGTCATATAGGAGTGTTTTTAGGGAAAGAGGTAGGTTTTTTAGGATTTCGGAAAGGTACGAAATCCTAAAAAAAATGAGATATTTAGTATGAGGGCAATCAAAGGATAAATGTAGGGGTTGTTAAGGATGGAAAGGCATAATTAGCATAGAAAATTGTTTTGGTTTTTAGGGGTAAAGTTATCTTTTTGAAAGAAACAACCCCAGGCATAAACTTGGGGAAGAGAATGTGATTTGAGACTTTTTTACATTTTTGACCATCAATTCAAAACGATTTGTGATAGGAATTAGGTTTAGGACATAAATAAAAAAAGGTTCTTTTGCCCACTTTTTACAAAAAACCACAATATTTTATCTCATTTACTATTTTTTCAATTATTAATTAAAAGGTGGTGCCCAAATGTATCAACTCGCTTTCCTAAGAAGGTTGATAAGGCATTTTGAAAAGCTTAAAAAAGCTTATATTTTGAGGTTTCACTGCTTCACTGTGCTTTTGCACTATATAGTTGAGTGCTTTTTTAGCTAAATTTAAAAATTTATTTTGAGAAAATTGTTAAATCACGGGTCAATTTCAGTCATAGTCGGCCAAGTTTCTACATCAAGAAATTTGTGGCAAATTGAAAGCATCAACACTCTTACAGGTGTAAATCAAAATATAATAAATTTCGTTACATACACCAAAAATCTAACATTTTAAAAAGAAAAGCTAGTACAAGGGTAAAAAATTAAAATGTGGAAAGCACTCTTTTGTCTTTGCTTATTGCTGTCATAAGGGCAGCGTGTTCCCAAGATCCCAAAGTGACATAGTAGTCATTAAACAATAGCTCAATCGTATCAAGTTATCCAACTACATTATTAATCCAGAAGTCTGGTAGGCTAATTTGGTTTTGATTGCTAATCATTAAGCTGGCATTGGATTTCAAACTGGAAGTGAATCTTGCTTCCCTGGGTCTTAATTAAGAGGAAATTAAATTAGAGAAGGTTGTATCAATATTAATCTTTATCCTGGCTTCCGGATAACTTTCAGTCAGCAATATTTTGTTATCACTAATAAAGGCCACAATCTTTTAATAAAAACACTTTCTAAATTCCTCAATTCTAAAACTCTTGTGTGACCTTGAAACACTGCTAAAAATTTTACTACTTTTAAAGACCTATTCACTTTATAGCAAGCCATTAAATTTTGATGTTTGAGAGAAAGTTTTGGATTAATAGTCAGAAAATTCATTTTTTACTTACGCGTTTTTGAAAGTTCTTTGCTCCATTTAATCTAATTATTAAATTGTCTTTATTTTTGAAAATTAAGAGAAAAAGTTATAAATATCAATATTAAAAAACTTTTTAAATAATTAAGTGATTTTAATTCTTTCTTTACGTCACAGTTGATAATAAAAACAAAAATTTTGTTGAATCAAAGATGCGAAAAAATGCAAATAGAGCTTAAATTTCTAGTATGAAAATCTTTATTAGAAACAAAAAAATGAGAAAAAAAAGATAAACTATAGTAACTTGCCGAAATTTAAAATAAAATTTCTTATTTAAAACGTTAGTGAAAAATTTAAAAGTAAGCAAATTAAGTAATTAAATGATTTAGTAACAGCCTTTCATTCATTAGAAGGGAAATTATATTTTTCGACATAGACTACATTTTTGTCGAATTTCGTTCATCTCTTTTCTTGCTTTGACTCAACACAACTTAACTTGTTGATTTCGAGTTTTCGCTCTCATCCAATGCATTTTTTTTCCGAAAACGTGTGGAAAAGCACAATCTTAATGAAGAAAATCCTCTTTGAATAGGAGTTAACCATATCTTGCGCTTTTCTTTTGGCTTTACGACGCTCAGAAGAAATATTCCGAATCCCTGAAAATTAATACAACAACGTTTAACTAGTTGAAGCTTATAGCATTATATATTTCACATGATTTTTGATAAAAAAAACTACTTATAACTGCTTGCCATAATATTTTCATGTTTTATTCGTAAATTATTTACACCCAAAACACTGCCTTTAACAACAATTTTAAAATTAAAAATCAGTTAAGTTTTCCCATTTATTGCAGCTCAACAGGTCAGTGTGATTTGGAATCAACCAGCAGTTCTAAATGACAGTCTACTTTTATAAAAATCAAGATAAGATTTTAACCGATAGAAACATCTTGGCATCTCCAAAGACGATTCGAGTAATCACTTAACGGTTGCTCTAGGTCCTACAGGACCTATGTTAAATCATCCACTATTATTCTGCAAGTAAGTAGGATCGCTGAAACTTCACTCGGGAATTTAAAAGGAACAGTTAAACTAGGTAATCCAAAAACCTGCGCTGAAGTAAAACTGTGTTTATTTTTATTTATGCCAACTCAAGAAATAGTTTGCCGCGAGAATGAAGTTCTTTAAATAGTAAGTTCTAGTTAAGTACAAATGGATTTTCTAGAAAATTTTTCTCAAAAATTAAAAATAAACCACAATTTTTAATACCCTTTAAGGGACAATGGTACATATGTGTACCATGATTGTGATTGTAACGTAACAAAGGCAGTTTTGTGAAGGCATTACAATTCTATTTTTTTGGTATTTGTGACATCATTATTGAACCATTGTCATTTATTTTACAATCAAATTCTTATATCCTTTAAAGGGTTAAAGAATATATACGCAAAATGAAACAAATTTTATTAACTTTGGTAAAACTTGGCTCCCAAAAGCAATTCACAGCGCCAACAAATGCGAATAATCACTCAACAACTTTGTAATGACAAACTATAAAAATAAATTAGCACCCCGGTGGTTAATATTAAGCTAAAACAGGCTAAAACAATTTTATGTTGCTATAAAATTAATAATCCTAGGCGTCAAAACTGAGCTTTTAACCCTATTCTTTTTAACGGCCTAGCTTCAGAGGCCCATTCTGAAGATATAAAATTTATGCTGTTGTTTCATTGTGAATTAATTTTCTTGCCGTATACTCGTTGAACTGAATTTTGTCTGATTCATTCTTGCCGTCGCATTTGCTAAACTCATTAGTGTGAACATAAAGTAATGTTAATCTATTCTACTTCGGTTAAATTCTAATTTTTTCCTTTTTTTCTCTCCCTTTCTTCTCTGTCAGGAAGCATCTTGGATGAAAAAACGTTAGGGTTCGTCGATGTCTCCTGACCTGAACAAGTGTATTATAATTTTGACTTAAATGTGTTCGTTTTGCATGCGTCCAAACTGCTCAGGTGAATAAACTGTCTATCTATCCATATATCTATCCATAAAGCCTATCTATCCCAGTCTTTACAAAAAACGTTTGAAGTAATTTGTTTTTTTAGACAAAATTCCGGAATTTCTTGATTTTTTCTAATTTGATTTGCTAAATGAGATAGTTGACTACTGTTTTTAGGTGAGCCTGAGCAAGGGTTAACGAATAAAATAAATATTTTTTGACAAATTTGAGAATTTTCGCTTGCTATCGTAGCGTAGCGAACTTATTGCCGCAAACCGTCATTCGTGCATGCGTTTGCCTGATTTTGCAAAGTTTTCCGCAAATGTATTTTTCACATGTATTTCACTCGTACTCGGCTTGCAACGCTCTTCCGCTCGCTGCACAGCGTTTATCTACAGCCATGACAACCGTCATGTAATAATTTGGCATTTCTTAGTATTTTGTTTATGTGCCGCCTTTTAGCTGACCCCCAACTGATTGTTGGCTGATGGTGCCATCACAGGCCATTACCGCCTTTTGTGTAATTATTTTCGACACACTCCAAACAGGTAACCTGATTACGTAACCTAATACCTTGTGGTTTTTACTTGTGAAAAACGTCAGGCGTCATAATAGCAAATCTATAAGATCACTTCGACGATATTTAAGCGCTGGACCGAATCGCCAGACAGATAGAGAGAGACTGATATAAGCGGCTGTGCAACTTAACTCGAGACTTATCCTTGCAACGTCATCAAGCAAAGATTCAGCTATTTTCTAGTTCCGCAGTTTTAATGCTGTTTGTCTGTTTATTTAAAATTGCGCCCCTTTTAATAAAAGGAGTTTAAGGTTTACTGTGTGCCAATCTCGCTCACCCTACATTGGTGCCCCGAGCTCACGCAACAGTAGCAAAGCGTGGAATTTCAAATTTACGCTTTCATTAAATGACATCGATTTTAACAATTTATTGCTTTTGCGTGACGAAGCGAATTTTGTCGGTTGCCAAACGTCAACATGTCTGAAGCGATGAAGATCTAATTAGGCCAACATGTAAAATCGCATTTTCTTTTTCTAAGCTTTTGGCGATTGCTTGGAAACAGCTAGCATTTTTTATTGCATTCTTATAACTAATCATTCGTGTGAAAAAACAAATTAAATAACTACTGCACATATTAGTCTTTATGCTCACGCCTTCAGAAAATTAAACAACATTTCGCTGTTTACAATTGATTTTTACTTTGCATTTGAAGAGACCGTTTCTATGTTAAAATTTTCCTCATTTCGAAAAATCTGGCTTATTCTTTGTGTATAGTTTACTTGTTTGAGAAAGTTTTGTTAAAAGTTTTTAGCTTTCAAATGTGCATTTTGCAAACAAAAATAGGCTAAAAACAAGATATTCAATACGATTAAATTCAATAAAGCACAAGTTTTAAACTTGTATGAATTCATGACGTACTAAAGTCTTAGATTTACACAAATCACTTCTTTCCGTTAAAAAATTTTTAAGCCAGAATTAAAAAAACGGTCCTTACATATGGCAAACTGTTTAATAAATTATTTCTACAGTCATTTGAAGTTGGAAGAAAACTTTTATTTTAATGTTCAGTAAAGACGTTTTTTCGGTCTTCATTTGACTATCGCAATAAGTTATACGTTTGAAAATCAAAATATCATTTTTAAAAAAGTTTGATAACACCTGGTTTAATATGTTTAGTGTATTATATTTCGATGTCTTGCAGTTTAAATGACCCCTAGTTGGAAACCTTTAAATCTAGAATCGACTTAGACTCTCATCGACAGATGATTTGGAATGTTTACAATGGTTCGCTTTCATGAAAACCAGGTAAAGCTCCGGGTCATAATTTAATGTGAAAAAAAACTTATAATTCATGTTGGAGTTGCTTTAAATTCTTGATTACATAAATTCTCTCTTCCTCCTTGTGTCAACTCCAAATTTCAAAAATCTATGGAAGAGCGCTTGCAGCGCAATTCAAAAAATGAGGAAGGCTGTAGAAAACTCAAAAAATTATTGACAAATGTATCAACTTTATGTTTCCTGCAAAATTTATGTCCCTATGGCTTTCCTCTGTCTGCATTAAACCAATTGATCTATCGCTTTTTAGAGAACAGAAGCAAAAAGTCAACCCTAAATCAAGTCTTTCTTTCAGTACAAAACATCGAGGCTAAGAATAAGAAGGCCGGTGCCATATTTGTCGATCTGACAGCTGCATATAACTCTACTCTTGCATACAAACTTGGCTTTAACTGCAAGGTTTCTGCTGGGTAACTACATAATTTGAATATTTATGGAGCTTGTTTGGAGCGAAGCGTCACTCTTACTAACAGAAACAGTAAGCAAAACAAGAAATGGGACAATTGGCCGCAGCCAAACTGGCCATAAAGTCATGGAGAAGGACAACTCCTGCAGCCCCCTTGCCACTAGCTGATTAAAAATATCAAAATATATAAAAGTAATTATATCAATGATTAAAAGCTTATACAGGGTGTTCGGAAAATCACTGTGTACTTTTCTAATAATTTTGTTTTATATTTCAGATTTTAACTCATTATTCTTCATATTGTAACCTCAATATGGTTTTAACAACTGAAGAACGTGTATGGCTCGTCGAACACGTATTCTGAGAGGGTGATAGATACACAGATGTAGTGTGACAGAGATTTGCTGAAAAATTCCCAGATAAACCTGTTCCACATCGCAACGCAGTTCGTAATCTTATTGATAAATTTCGGGAAACAGGATCAGTGTATGATGCCGAACGCTGGGAAGGCCAGCAAAGCTATCGGAGGAGAAACTGTTGGACATTTCTGACAGTATGCTGCAGAGTCCATCAAAATCATTACGAAAATTAGCTCAGCAGCATGATATTGGTCTTGCAACTGCTCATAAGGTTGTCAGAAGGCAATTAAAGCTTTTTCCGTACAAAATCATGGCAGTGCAAGAACTGAAAACCACTGATCATGAGAAACGATAAATATCAATATATCATCTATTCAACATGCTTTTTTTGCAAGACATGCATTTTAAATTTTTATGACATTAGAAAAAATTATAACACTATTTGTACACCGAATAATTGAAACTGGCTTGTAAAATATTTTCGATAATTTAAGAAGAGAGGTAATTTTTAAAATCCATTTGTAGATAATAGCAATCCGACACCAACAATTTATCATTTAGTTTGCAAAGTTGTATTTAAAACCAAAAAGCTGTTGTTGTTGTAATAATTACTGAATTCAAAGGAATTCAGAAAATAAAAATCGGTAAAGCCGTGTCAACTACTTAAATTGATAAAAAAATTCGTTTCATCTGACAAAGTGAGCAGTGGTTCATGGAAGTTCGTGCGATTAATAAAAACACAATCAACTTCAATTACCGAATTGTCATTGCTTTTGAATTAAATTAGTAGTAGCCTACCTGTGTAAGCATAAACTTGAGAAAACTATTGCATATATTTTAGTTTAATTGTATGTGAATGTCGTTATATAGTTTATTGTTAAATTAGGCTAATTTTGATGCTTTGATAAGAACTTATAAAAGTCGAAAACGTTCAGTCTTGTTTTTAAATAAAACTTTGCAAACTAAAATGATAAAATGTTGGCTTCTGATTGCTATTATTTACAAAATATATTTTCAATAATTTGATCAATCAGGCAATAAAGAAAGCTTTCCTTGGCTTCTTCATTGTTTGTAATTGTCGCGCGCTTTGATATCACTCTTTACGTCCAAATTTTAATTAAGTTTACGACTGTTACAACAACGAATCCGTTACAATCATATTTTACGGTTGTTAAAAGAATGTCTAAACGTAAAATTAGAAGTAAACTTGCCAAAATCTAATTTTATATACTTTTTTTGTTAAATTTTCAAAAACTTTTTTGCCCTAACAAATATTAAATTAAAATGATTTTTATTCTATTTAAATTTCGAAACAACAGCTTAAGTAATTTTGAGTTATGAATAGTCAAACTTTAATGGGCTGCTGAAGGCCACGTTGAGGAGTCAATAGCTCAAAAAAGGTTGAGGAGAAAAGGGTTAACGACTTGATCACATCCACACAGGCAATAATTACACAAAACGATTCTAAACACAAAGCAATCGAATCGATACATTAACAATTGCAGCGCTATTTATATAGATCAGCCAACCTTACTAGAAAATGACCGAAATTACGAGCTCGGGCCATACAATCAATACACAACCAATCAGAAGACAAGGCAGTAAACGATTACATTATGTCAAATCAACTATAAGATTTCATTAACATACTTGAACATTCGAGATAAAAAAAGAAACAAAGGAGAGAGAGATAACACTATTCCAAAGGGCACGCCGCTTATAATGCTACGAATAAAGGCCCGTTTCCACTACGAGCGTGGAAAAGAGCATTCTTTGTCTCTTTTATTGATCTTCGATTGAAGCGAGCGGTTAAAATTGAAGCGAGCGCAAAAAAAATCAATAAAACAAACAAAGAATGCTCTTTTCCACGCTCGTAGTGGAAACGGGCCTTTACTACACATTTTGCAGGCAAAAAAAATAAAGAGAGGATGGAACGAGAGTTACGCAATCACTACTTAACATAAAAAAGATTACGTCATATTCAAAGCTTAAAATTACAGTAAAAGATTAAAAATCAACTATTGAGTTTTACGGTCAAGATTAAAATTATGAATGAAATGTGATAAGGATAAATAGTTGGAATAATTATGAAAGCCCTGGTTGAATTGGCTGCATCTGGTATTCACTGATATTGGCAAAATAGTTATAATTTCCTACTGCAATTAACCACTTGTTTATTTTTAACTTAATTGCATTGCATTTACAAGTCATTGATCAATAGATTTGATTCAAGTAAAATGTAAAAATTTTTTTTTTTTATTTAAAAAATTCTTGAAAATTATAGGGCTGTGGCAGTAAACTAATTGACAAACCTTTCATACGACAAAAGCACGTTGACTAATCACAATATTAAAGGATCGCAGTTTTTGTAATCAATAAGCTAAAAAGCAGTGCATTAGCACTGCAAAATATTTACAACTGCTTTCTGGCTGTTAGAAAAACTGATATTGCAGTGCTTTTTATATCTAAGAGAACCAACCTTATGAGTAGCTAACACGCCTAAAAAGTAAATTTTATCTCTGCTTTGAGATAACATTTTTCTTATTAAAAAACAAAAAATTTTGCAAATAACTAAATACAGTTTGTCTTTTCATTTTGTTCAAGCGATATGTAAATTTTTAATTACTTTTCCTTCCATAAATTTTTACAAAAAAAATTAATTAAACAAAAAATAAAATGAGTAAATGCCGTATACTGAATGCTTTCAAACAGATATTACAAATAATATGCTGGTTATGCCTTTTATTTTAATTTTATATAAATAAATTCAAAAATGAACACTTTTCTCTAAATTAGTTTTAAGAAAAAGTATTTTTCCATATAAAGTAAGTAAATCTACAATAGCAAGCTATAAACTTAAAAAATAAAAGATGAAATACGTAAAACTGTTTATGTTGACAAAAATAGTGCAGTCGTTTTAAAGAAAAAATAAAATAAATTAAATAAACCAGACTCGTGCAATTAAGTTATTTCCTTGTGATTCTAATTTGAACAAATCATACTTGGGTAGTGTTGAAGATGGCAAACAACCAACTGAACAATGTTTTGTAGAATTGACTGTTAAACAAATCTGAAGCCAACAAAAGAAATGCAAATATCCAAGCCAGACCAGTGAAGTATATCATGATGATTGATATGAAGAATTGCTGCTTTACTGATGTGTTTATAGTCGATGATTCAAACTAAAAGACACAAAAATTTTTTATTTTGCATAATTTGCTTTAAAACATCAACAAAATTGGGAAAAAACAAGTGGCCTACTAGAGTGATATTAATTGAAAAACAAGAAACAACATAACAAAGTAAATGAAATCATCTTCATCTAATAAGTAAATGGCTTTATTTTCTGAATTAAAGATTGAAACCATGCTTGGGTCATCCTTAATCAATTTTTTTCTACAAGTTCGAATATTTAACTAAATGGAAAAAAGAACTTTCAGATTTTTAATTAACCCATCACAAACTTATTTTTTGCTGTTCTTGATACCAGGTATAATATTAAGATCTTTGTTCATTCTGGTAAAATTTGAGTCTAAACTGCTGTTAATCCTTTATTAAAAGATAAAAACAAGAATAAAAACTCAACGTTTCGGTATACTATAATTCATTAAACCTTCATCAGGAGATTAAATGAAACACAAGCATCATTTATAATAAATTTATAGTGGTGCAAAAAAAAGAAAAAATAAAATAAAAGTACATTTGTAATTTAAAACGACATCTAACAGATTTAAAATTTTAAATTATGATAAGCAGTTGAATAAAAACAATTAGTTTTGTCATTGTGAAGGCATTTACATAGAGGAAACTGGTAGGGCATTTCGTATAAAATATAAAGAACACATGCATGCTGTGAATTATGATAAACAGTGCATGCGTGCTGTACTGTTTATCATAATTCACTGTGCATGCATGAAAGAACACATGCTTGCTGTGAATTATGATAAGCAGTTGAATAAAAACAATTGCTTTTGTCATTGTGAAGGCATTTACAGAGATGAAACTGGTAAGGGCATTTCGTACAAGATATAAAGAACACATGCGTGCTGTGAATCCCAAAAATCTAGCACGATTACAAAATAATGATATGAGCAAAAAATCTGCTCTGCTGAAACATGATGTGGATATTCATGATATGGAATAGATGTATTCACAAAATCATCATATGGATAGGAATAACTCAAAAATTCTGGCAAAAGAAAGAGATTATAAAAAAAGATTTTTAGAGTCCTTTTTTATTTATTCTAATAACTATACTTTTAATGACAAAACCAATTGTTTCTATCCAACTGCTTATCATAATTTAAAATTTTAAATCCGTTGTATGTCGTTTTAGATCACAAATGTACTTTTATTTTATTTATTTTGCACCACTATGATTTAATTACAGATGATGTTGTGTTTCATTTAATCTCCTGATGAAGGTTTACTGAATCATAGTACACCGAAACGTTGAGTTTTTATTCTTGTTTTTATCTTTTAATAAAGAATTAACAGCAGTTTAGACTCAAATTTTACCAAAAAATCATGAACAAAGATTTTAAACTTATTTTGTTAAATGCTGACATATCTAATATGAACAAAATTAAGGGAAAAAACTGACTGTTAAATCAATTTGGTTGGTTAACTATAATAAATGTCATTTTTACAATATATTTTCGACAGAATATGTAAAAATCAAACTAAGGTAAACTTACAATAAATTGCTATGTTGTTCACTTTATTATGAATATAAAAAGAGCAATTATATTTAAAATAATTGAACTTTTCGTTCAATTTTTTTACAAACCTTTTTAGATTGAATAAATATTTTTCGGAAAACCAAAACAGTTATTGGGAGGTTGAAACAAAACATGATAAATATTGGTAGAAAGAAACCAAGCATTAATGGATTAAATCCGAGCCAGCATATATTTTTTGAAAGATAGTCTGGTTCTGCAAAGCAAACAGCACGTACTTCATAATTTTTAAGTAATCTAAGGTTTTACAAGGTGTGTTAGTAATAAATGCTTAAAAATTTTTTAGTAAAAAAATATTCCCTTTTATAGTAAAATCAAAACCCCATTCTGATTATATTTTAGTATTCTAGTCGAAAATCAAGACAAAAGATCGCTCGAGTTTCGTCGCCATCTTGCATCACTACACTAAACGTTTTCGTAACTTGTATAAAATTTAGTACACAAGTATCAACGTCTACAATTAATCACTTGAATTTTCATAAACGTTTTTAAATTTTTAATCAATAAGATATTTTTCAATTATTCAAATTAGCAAATTTTAAGTTTGAGGTCATTATCATCATTTCTATTTTTGCTGCTGACTTGCATTAACACTTTGAAGAGGTTAAACTCAGGAAAACCATAAAAATTACCTAAAACTGCTTTAGAGATGTTTAGATATTAGGGCTCATTTCCACCAAAAGCAGTTTTGTGCTTTTATTAGCGATTAAGCGCGGAAAGGAGTAAGAAAACTGAATAAAATAAACAAAGAGTACTCCCGCCAACGCTTGTAATAAAACGAACCCTTTTTGTCTGCTTAAAGATTTTTTTATTTGGTAATATGACTGAAATTTAAAGCTATGTACTTCGTAAGATCACCAATATGCCGCCACGTTTCCTTCCCAAAGACTTAATAAAATGACGCCGCTAATTTTTAAACCCTCACCCCATCGATCACTTTGCCATCAATACAGCGTTCTTAATCATTCGGTCACGCTGTCAACGCTTCGTTATACAGTTTATTCTTGCATATTCTATTTTAAAAAAGCTAAACAAAACGTTTCAATTTTCAAAATATCCCGTTTGCAGACTATCTACAAAACAAGAGTTTTGCACTGAGACTTTTTGTTCACATAGTAGTTTTATTTAAAGTGTTTGGTCTCGCAGGCCCATTAAAAGCATTCTTAGACGCCAAGATTTTCTAGTTAGCGGTTGATATACCTTGATAAATTAAACCAATTATGATATTAATAGGAAATGTTTTTAAAATGTTAAAGATAAGTATAACAATTTTGATTTTTCTATACTTTAAAGTTACCCTTTAAGCTTAATCCAATTAATACAGTAATCACAGCTATGATGATTGCCATTCCATATGCTGCTCCTCCGAATTTCCTCAGAAACATGATTTTGGTAATTCCAAAAATCTATAATATAGTAAAAAAAAGATCAAAATCAATTATTGTAGGGTTTTTCGATTTAATTCGTTGTTTTTGCAATCAAATTCGTTTTTTTTGCAATCAATATCGTTTTGCAAAAGCTTTTATATATATATATCTTTGTATAGGATCACCCGATAGGGTCTATATACATATATTGTAGATAATAACGTTTCTGTAGTATAGTCTCCGTAAAGTATACATAGATAGGTATATAGACCTATCGGAGATCCGATATGGAGACCCAACATTATGGGGACCGAATATCTATTATTCAAACTGCAGTGTGTGGAGACCTAATTATGGAGACCTAATACAGAGATCCTATATTGTCTATATATTTGATAATATATATAATATAGTTTCCATAATGTATATATAGATAGGTATATAAACCTATCGGAGACCCAATATGGAGACCCAGTATTGTGGGGACTATATTATGGAGACCATATTTTAGAGACCTAATATTATTAAGACTACATTATGGAGACTATATATATCATGGAGACTTAATTATGGGACCTAATATTATGGTGACCTAATACAGAGACCTTATATTATCAATTATATAGACTCTATATGATCAAATATATAGATAATATAGGACCTCTGTATTAGGTCACCATAATATTACGTCTCCAAAATTAAGTCTCCATTATATATATACGAGGGTAAATCAAAAATTATCCGGAATTGCTCTATAGCGCACTCTTGCTTTAGCTTTTTCAAAATTTTTTTTGCACGTGTTGTCTACTGTGTCACGTGATCACGATCTGCTAATCTAATTGTTCGTTCAGTTTTAACACGTGTTATTTTCTGTTGATAAAAATGGACGCTCCACTGGCACAATGCACCAGAGAAGAACAACGTGCTGTGGTCCGATTTTTGTGGTCAGAAGGTTCATCGGGGACAAAAATTCATCAAAGACTCTTAGCACAATATGGAGACAATGCACTATCGAAAACAACGGTATATGAGTGGATTGAGAAGTTTAAAACAGGCCGGACCAGTGTAAAACATGCAGAAGGAGCAGGACGTCCATCAACCTCCACCAGTGAAGAGAAGATTGAGCAAGCTCAACAAATGATTTTGGCTAACCGGCGCATTACCATTGATGAGGTAGCACAATCTTTGCAGATCAGTTTTGGCTCTGCTCATGAAATCCTTGGGTACAATAAAGTTTCTGCAAGGTGGGTGCCAAGACAGCTTACAGAAGAGCACAAGCGTAGACGTATGGAGATCTGCCAAACGTTACTGAACCGCTACAACAATGAAGGTGAAGCATTTTTGAGTCGAATAGTCACTGAAGATGATAGTGCATTGTCTCCATATTGTGCTAAGAGTCTTTGATGAATTTTTGTCCCCGATGAACCTTCTGACCACAAAAATCGGACCACAGCACGTTGTTCTTCTCTGGTGCATTGTGCCAGTGGAGCGTCCATTTTTATCAACAGAAAATAACACGTGTTAAAACTGAACGAACAATTAGATTAGCAGATCGTGATCACGTGACACAGTAGACAACACGTGCAAAAAAAATTTTGAAAAAGCTAAAGCAAGAGTGCGCTATAGAGCAATTCCGGATAATTTTTGATTTACCCTCGTATATATATATATAGAACGATTTATTTTACTGTACATATTGCTTTATTATTTGTTTGTGCACGCCTTATAATCGTCATGTTGTGCCGAGTTCTATATCTCGGGCCCACATGTTACAATCGTGACCAGTCCTCTATCTGGTGCCAATTGTATTTGTCAGGCAATAATTCAACTGAATATTACCGTCCTTCGTAATGAATATAACTGCAATTCGTATTTTCTATTCATGTACCTGATGAGTCCCTTAAGGACGAAACAGGGCCTTGTCGTACATTTGAAATGCGAATATATTCCAAGACACGATTACTCTCGGTTTTATTGTATGGTCGGACGTGTAGTAGGATTCCTGGCGTTGTCCAACCCCTTGCTTAATATATATATATATAGTCTCCATAATTAGGTTTCTATAATATAGTTCCATAATATTAGGTCTCCATAATGTAGTCTCAATAATAGATATTAAGTCTCATAATATAATCTCCATAATATAATCCCCATAATACTGGGTCTCCATATTGGGTCTTCGATAGGTCTATATACCTATCTATATATACATTATGGAGACTATATTATATATATTATCAAATATATAGACAATATAGGGTCTCTGTATTAGGTCACCATAATATTAGGTCTCCATAATTAGTCTCTATACTCTATAATTTCCATAATTAGGTTTCTATAATGTAGTTTCCATAATATTAGATCTACAAAATTAGGTACCAATAATGTAGTCTCAATAATACATATTAGGTCTCCATAATATGATCTCCATAATATAGTCCCCATAATATTGGGTCTCCATATCGGATCTCCGATAGGTCTATATACCTATCTATATATACATTATATACATTATGGAGACTATATTATAGAAACCTAATAATGGAGACTTTAGAGCATGGAGACCTAATTATCGAGACCTAATATTATGAAAACCTACTACAGAGACCCCATATTATTTATATATGTATATAGATTCTATCGGGAGACCCTATACAAAGATATATGTATAAAAATTTTTACAAAACGAAATTGATTGCAAAAAAAACGAATTTGATTGCAAAACAACAAATTAGATCGAAAACCCTATAATAAAAAATGAATTAAAACGATTATGCTCTCATGATACAACCCAAATGAAAGGCAAAGATTTTTTACTTTTGTTAAAATGTCTGCAATTTGAAGTGACTCATATGTCAAAAACGGTTGTTGTAAAACTTTGAATAAATTTTATTCAATATTTTTAAGTTGCATGTCCAGCTGTAGGGCAGGATGATTAAATCTTGAAAAACTAGCAAAAAACAAATACAAGCTGTACAATGATACTTTGGCATCTTCCAAATTAGGATAGAATAATCTTATGAAAGCTACTCCAAACATTTTCTACAATTCATTAAGTAAACAGAAGCGCGCAGTTCGGTATAAAAACCAATGATCGTAAAATACTTGTAAAGGGCGAAAGAAAGTTTATTAAACTGGTTTTAAGCGACAAAATTATCACGATTCGCAAGCTTATTTTTAAAAAAAGTTATAAAAGAATTTTCATCTTATTCATCGGATTTAAAATTTTTTTCTATTAATATATGCATAATCAAATTGTGCTTAATATGATCAATTGTTTAAAGTGGTGTTTGGCAGAGAATTTTACTTCCGTATAGAATTACGTATTTTAATGAGTAATGTTTGGCTCTCTTTTAAAATTTTCTTCCTTAACCTTTTTCGAGCTTTTGATTCTTCAAAATGACTTCAGAAGCCCGCCAAAATTTGATCATTTATAATTCAAAAACTACAAAAGTTGTAGTTACAACGTTCAAGCCAAGTAAAAATTTCTCATTGAATTTTATAAAAGTAGAAAAACATGAAAATTAGCAAATTAATAAAATCACTTAAATTTCTTCGTTTAACCCAGTGGTCCCAACTCACTTAAACTCATGACGCACTTATCTTGCAAAAAAATCAAATGACTCACAGCTTCACAAAAGTTTCACACATTGTTATTTATTTTTACTTAATCTGACACATTTGCTCTTTTGCTTTGGCATAGCGCCTCAAATCGCGGTGCAAAGTTTGAAACCGCTACGCATATTTCCCTTTCAACATCCAACTTCGAGCGATATTTTGTTTTTATAACTGCCACAGCAGAAAAACCAGCTTCGCACATGTAAGAAGTAGCAAAAGGAATCAAATATCGGAGAGCTGTTTTCAAAATAGCAGAATACTCTGTGCAAGCCTCAATCCAGAAATCTGTATAAAATTGATCCATTTTGCATTTTAGGGTATTGTTGCAAGTGAGGTCAATAAATTCCTCTTTCTGCGATCCGCAAAACATTGACGGAACAACATTCACTAAAAATGGATTTCTTACCCAGGCATAGGAAGAAAAATCGCTTGTAAAATACTGCTTGAAATTCGCCTCAAGTGTACTCAAATGTTCAGAAGGTGTGTTTGAGACCACTAATGGTAAAGAAGTAATGGAAAGATCAGTTAGCATGAGATTGAGGAAAGGAAAATATTCATGTCTAGAATTATTAGAAACGTCAAAACACCACAGGGAAATTTTTCTTACAAAAGCTTCTATTTTGTCAGACAATTCTAAAATATTAGCATCATTTCCTTGCATACTGACATTTAATTTGTTCAATTTTTCAAAGATGTCACAAAAATAACTAAACTTCAATAAAAAGTCTGTCTTTTGAAAACTTCCAGCTCTTGTGTGTTTCTCTAATCGCAGAAATGTGAGGAGCTCTTGCCTCAATTCAAAAACTCTTGCGAAGGCATTTCTCAACCACAGCCATTGAGTAGTCGCATGGAAAAGTAAATGTTTGTGTGGCGTCTCTAAATCGTCACACAGCTTGCTAAAAATATGACTTCTGACCCCGCTTGTTTTTACATAGTTGATCACCTTTACAATCTCTTCAACAACCTGGCTTAGCTCAATATTAAAACACTGAGATGCTAGTGCTTCCCGATGAAGCATACAGTGGGTTTATTTAGCCAGAGGCGTGCATTCACAAATTAAACTTTGAAGACCATTGTACTTGCCGGACATAGACCTTGCTCCATCAGTGCAAATTCCAACAACATCTTTCCATTGCAAATAGTTGTCCAAGAAAAAATCATCTGTAATGTAAAACATATCCACACACGGCAACGTAATTCAAGTGGTTTGCAAAAAAGCATATCCTCAACCATTCGTTTTTCAGCCTGGAATAGATACCTCACGTAGCATATCAAATAGGCGTCATGAACGCCAAAAGTTGCTTTATCAAGTTGAATAGCAAATTCGTAAGCTTTCAATCTACAAATTAGCTGGTCAGTAATATCTACTCCCACGTCTTCGATTCGTCGACATATAATATTGTTTGATAAAGAAACATCTTTTAATTTTTTGGCTGCATTATCTCCAACCATGATACGTACCTACTAGGTCAGTAGCAGCTGGAAAAATTAATTCTTTAGCAATAGTGTGTGGTTTTTTGCAACGAGCCACTTTGTCAGACGCCATAAGAGTGTTCTGTCCAGTATGGGAAGAACAAGGCTTTCGGATTTGTCAAATTTTCAAGTTTGCGCAAAAAATATTCTTTCGGCTTTTCTACTAAGCTTGGATGCGCTGAACTCAAATGTCGGTTTAGTTTGTTTGGGAGCATGCTTTCATTTTCCAAAAGTTTGTTGCAGATTACGCATTGTGGACATTCTTTGCGATTACGATACTGACTCGTAAACCCAAATTTTATGTAACTCGCATTGTACTTTCCATATTTCTTTCGATGACTTTCATTTTCTTCTTTAGCTTTTCTTTTGTTCAGCATTTCTGTAGGCTTACATGTATTTAACTGCATTGTATAATAACGAATTTCACCTTAACTAATACTGCTTTAACAAATGACTATATTACTAAAAACAGCAGTAAAATTAGAAATCTTACATCCCTGGCTTTAAATTAATTTCCTTGCACAATCTAGACACCTTGATTTAGTTTACAGCATACGCTTATACAATGTTACACCACTCAGCTATGGCCATAATAGAAAACAATCTCTCCATGTCTATAATGTCATAGTACCAGTTGTGATGTCACACGGACACTCGTAACAATGCCAGTGCTTTCAGAGCTGAATTGCATGCAAAAATATTTTGGTGCGACTTTTCCTAATGACAGTGAAAGCTATAATGAATGCAAGTTTGCGACGCCCTTGAAATTTCAAAAGATGCACCAGTTGGGAACCGCTGGTTTAACCGGTAAGGAAACAAGCTTGAACTGCCATTATAAGAAATAAACTGTTACAAACTTGAGGCTAAAACTTGAACAGGCATCTCGAAGACATTGAAATTGTATACAACAAGATTAATATTTAAAATCTATGTGATTCAGAAAGAGCTTCTTCTTCTTCTTTTGGCCTTTTCCTTCAGTCAGGGGTAGCCACAGCGTATCATCTTTCTCCATGCCGTCCTGTTTTCAACGCCCGTCTCCCTCGCACCAACTTCCCCCATATCTTCTTTCACCACATATAAAAATTTTCTCTTTGGTCTTCCTCTTTTCCTCTTTCCCGGTAACTCCATTTTCATAATCTTTCTTCTAACATACTCTTGGTCTCTCCTCATGACATGTCCATACCACTTCAGCATGCCCTCCTTCATCTTCATTCCTAACCGTTCTACCTTAACTGTACTCCTGATGTACTCGTTTCTAACCTTGTTTTTTCTCGTCACTCCCATCGCAAACCTCAGCATTTTCATCTCTTCCACTTGTTTCTTTGTGAGTGCCACCGTCTCAAGTTCATACACCATTGCTGGTTTCATCACTGAACTGTACAATTTTCCTTTTACTCTAGCTGGTAACCTTCTGTCACAGATTACTTCCGATACTTTTCTCCATCCGTTTCATCCTGCCTGTACTCTCTTCTTTACCTCCCTCTCACATTCACCACTTTCTTGCATCGTTGATCCCAAATACTTAAATTCCTTTACTCTTGACACTTTTGTATCCTCCATCTTCACTGTTTCTTCGTCATTTCCTCTATTTATGCACAGATATTCGGTCTTTGACCTACTTATTTTCATCCCTCTTCTTTCCAATGCATACCTCCAGGATTCTAGTCTCCGCTCTACTTCTTCCCTGGTCTCTGCAAATCACAATATCATCAGCAAACAGCATCGTCCATGGTGGTTCTCTCCTTACTTCATCCGTTAGCCTGTCCATTATTACTGCAAACAGGAACGGACTTGACGCTGATCCCTGGTATAGTCCAACCTTAACCTTAAAACTTTCGTTAGTTCCTACTGCACACCTCATCAATGTTTCGCTTTCCTCATACATATCCTGTACAAGTTGCACATACTTTTCTGCCATTTCTGATTTTCTCATACAGTATCACAGGTCTTCCCGCCGAACCTTGTCGTAAGCTTTCTCTAAGTCTACAAATACACAATGTAGCTCTCTTTGACCTTGCCTGTACTTTTCCATTAACATTCTTAAGGCAAACATGGCATCGGTGATTCCCTTTTCTGACATAAATCCATATTGCTGTTTACTGATCTCTACTCTATCCCTTAGCCTGGTTTTAATAATTCTTTCCCATATATTCTTTGCGTGGCACATCAGGAGTACTGTTAAGGTTGAACAGTTAGGAATGAAGATGAGGGAGGGCAGGCTGAGGTGGTATGGACATGTCATGAGGAGAGACCAAGAGTATGTAGGAAGAAAAATGATGGAAATGGAGTTACTGGGAAAGAGGAGAAGAGGGAGACCAAAGAGAAGATTTTTAGATGCAGTAAAGGAAGATATGCAGGAAGTTGGTGTAAAGGAGACGGATGTTGAAGACAGAAAGATGTGGAGAATGATGATACGCTGTGGCCACCCCTGACTGAAGGGAAAGGCTGAAAGGAGAAGAAGATATTCTTTGCGTGGCTCATTAGCTTCATTTCTCTATAGTTTTCACAGCGTTGTGCGTCCCCTTTGTTTTTATAGATTGGGCTAAGCACACTTCCTCTCCATTCTTCTGACATCCGTTCACCCATTAATAGTCTGTTGAACAGTTTGGTCAAAAATTTTATCCCCATCTCTCCCATGCATTTCCAAACTTCTATTGGCAACTCATCTGGCCCAACCGCTTTACCTTTTTTCATCCTTTTCAGTACATTCTTCACTTCTCTATTGACACAATTTACCTCTTCGTTAACCACTTCTACTTCATCTGTCCTAGGTTTTCTGTTATTTTCTTCGTTCACCAGTTTCTCAAAATACTCCTTCCATCTCTTTAACACTGCCTCCGAATTTACCATGACATTACCATTTTCATCCTGTATAACCCTCACGTGCTGTACATCTTTCGCTGCCCTGTCTCTCTACCTAGCCAATCTGTACAACTCCTTTTCACCTTCTTTTGTTTCCAATCTAGCATAAAAATCTTCTTACGGATGTCTCTTCGCCATTGCAACTGCCTTCTTTATCTTGCTCTTCTTTTCTTTTTAGTAGATCTTTTTAGTATTTTCATCTCTTATTTTATCCTATGCTTTCTTTGCCTCTTTCTTTTCTTTTATGCTCTCCTGAACTTCCTCATTTCACCACCATGTCTCCCTGTCTCCTTTTTGTTTTCCAAATGTCACTTCCAGCACAGTTTCAGCTATTTTTCTTAGCATTTCCGCTGTTTCGTCCCACTCATCAAATAATTCATCCTTGCCTCTCAGAATCCTGGTCACCTCTTGTCTAAATGCTTCTTGACAGCTTGTCTCTTTCAGTTTCCACCATCGTATGTTTGTCTTTACTTTCTCTGCTTTTTTCTTTTTCACCATGAGAGCCATTTTGCATACCACCATACGGTGCTGCTTTGCGACACACATATTCACTATTACCTTACAATCGCACATTTCCTTCAGGTTCCTCTTTCTGCACATCACATAATCTACTTGGGTACTTTTTCCACCACTTTTATATGTCACCCTGTGTTCATCTTTCTTCTTGAAATAAATATCGACAATCGCCAAATCCATTTTTCTCGCAATCTCCACAACCATTGATCTTTCCTTATTTCTTGTTCCAGCACCGTACCTCCCCATTATTTCCTCATCCCCTATGTTTCTTCGACCACATGTCCTAGAACGATCTTCTCCTGTTTTGATACATTTTCTATCAACCCATCCAGATCTTCCCAAAAATTATTTTTCTCCTCCATGCTGTTGTTAACCTGTGAAGCATACGCGCTTACTATGTTTAGGATTGACCCATTTACTTCCAGTTTCATGGCTATTAGTCTGTCTGACACCCTCTTCACCTCCAGGACACTTTCAGCCAGCTCCTCCCTCACCACTATCTCTATCCCACTTCTTCTTCCATCAGCTCCGTTGTAAAATAGTTTGCATCCACCTCCAATGTTCCTTGCTTTACTCCCTTTCCACTTTGTTTCCTGTAGGCACAATATGTCAACATTCCTTCGCTTTATCAAGTCTACAAGCTCTCTTCCCCTTCTAGTCATTGTTTCAATATTTAAGGTACCCACCCTTACGATTAAGCGTCTTTCTTTCCACACTTCCTGCTGCCTCTTCACTCGCTTTCCTCCTTTCTTTCTGCTCTTGTTTTCACTATGTTCAGCAGTAGCATAATTTCCACAGGTGCCCTGCTGTGCGACACCTGAGGCAGTCGTGGGTAACCCGGGCCGCGACCGATCCGGTATGGATATATGATTATAACTCATTTGTATGTTTTAGTAAAAATTTTTTTTAAAAATTCATATGTTCTTCTGGTAAAATCAGAGGCAAGTAAAACTTCAACAAATATAAAAGGCGTAATATTTATTAAAGAAGAACTCAACGACGTTTCGTCCGTTACATCGGAAATCCGAAAGCCTAGTTCTTCCCATCAGGTAGTTTACCTGATGAAGTCCACCCGATGTAACGGACGAAACGTCGTTGAGTTCTTCTTTAATAAATATTACGCCTTTTATATTTGTTGAAGTTTTACTTGCCTCTGATTTTACCAGAAGAACATATGAATTTTAAAATAAGTAATATCCCTGGTAACAGTGTTTATATTAATTAAAAAAATTTTTACCCCGGATGCCCTTCCTGCCGCAACCCTACCCATTTATCCGGACTTGGGACCGGAACACTGGAAGATCAAGAAACACTGGAATGTACCTCCAATGACTGGGTTGTAATTCAGAAAGAGCAAAAATTAAAAATTTTATTTGTTGCTACAAAAGCAAAAAAGTTTATAAGAATCGCTAAAAAATGTTTCTTAGATGGAAATCGACCCTACATCTTTGCAGAGAACTTCTTTTGTTGCAGATTAACTTTGTCTTAATAAGAATTAGCAAGAATCTAGCAAGTTGGAAATTTTTCTAATTCTTTTAACGGAAAAGAATTCTCTCAAAACTAACAAAGATAACAACGAGGCACAATTAAGGTACATTCTTTTTCTAGTTGAAAATATAGTTATCTGAGTATTGGTTTATTCGGTCATAATTGTCAAGAAATCTCATGTTTGCAACCAGGAAAGAAAAAAAATGAGTTCGATGTCAGACTAGAGTTCAATGGTTTCCAACCTTTTTTATATGGCGGGACACTATTAAAGCTATTTAAATTTTTGCGGCATAGCCATTATATTGGTTAATAATAAAAAGGTCTTCACTAAAAATTTGTCAATAATTTCTCAACTTTCGTTCCAAAATCATGGTGATCTTGAAAAAAAAAAAAGTCTTCACTGAAAATTTGTCCATGATTTCTCAATTTTCGTCCCAAAATCATGATGATCTCAAAAAAAAGTTTCCGGCTGAACTCACGCTCTTTCTTTCCCTCCGAATCTCACGTACAAAACCGGCAAAATTCAACGTTTCTAAATAGTTTTTTCCGAAATCTTTCGCGACACACCTGGTGACCTCTCAGTCCCGCGACACACCGGTTGGGAACCACTGCAGTGGATAGTGACCAGATGTCCGATATCAATTTATAGTCGATTTGAAATAACCTATTTGTTTGGTAAAGGTGGTGGATGGTATGGGACATTTAGTTTATAGTCAGAATTTTAAGTGCCGTAATTAGCTTTAAAAAACTATCGGTTTTATGTCGAGAGACTCAGCTAGTTGTAAACTAGAGACTATACATTACTGTAGGTAAACAGCTCTTTAACCCTCACATCAGACATCCAGTGACAATAGGCCAGTTCTCGTCGAACAGACTGTCAAGGAGGAGATGTCATTTCAACTCTTGGCGCGTCAGCTTATATTATGAGACTAAAACAAATATTTTAAAAACTAAAATTTTTGATGATAAAAGGTTAATTTTAAGTGCGAAAATGAAATTACGCGTCTTAATACGAGGGCCAGGGGCTTTCAGAAAGTAATGCAACTGATTTAATTTCTTGCAGCATTCATTTAACTAACATCTGATTCTTCTACAGATTATAGATTGGTAACTAAGGTTTATAGATTTTGTAAAAAAATAAGGGTTTGAATTACTGTAATCTGCAATTCAAATTTTAAGCAATCCCTCTATGTCTTCTTCGTTAGAAGGTAAAACTGGCATGATTGCCCCAAAGCAGTCTCGGCAGAAGCAAAGAGTTTCTATTGAATTTCTACTGTCGGAGGAAGAAATAGGTCAGAACATAAGCAAAACGCTAAAGTAAGTGTATGGTGACGGTGCGATAGACTACAACACAGTGACGAGGTGGGTGAAGCGAATTAATGATGGACAGGAAGAACCTGCTGAAAGCGATCTTTGCGATAGACCAACAAGTGATAAGTCATCTTCTGCTCACAGTTCTGCTAACATTGATCAGGGAGATGCATTTATTAAGAAAAAGAGGTGCATCACTATTAATGAGCTTGCTGAGTCATTAGGAGTAAGTGTAAGAAGTGCTGTAAAGATCATGGATACCCTGGGGTATTCAAAAGTGTGTGCAAGGTGGGTCCCAGGCAGCTCACAGAGGCTCATAAAAAATCCCCTCTAGAAGCTTATTCTGAATTTCTGGAGTACTGCCATAGTGACAAAACCTTTTTGCAGCTAATAGTGACCGGACATGAGACTTGGGTTCACAACCTCGAACCAGAGTCAAAGAGAACATCAATGAAGTGGCGCCATCTCATCTCACAACGCTCGAAGAAGTTCAAATCTTAGCAGTCTGCAGAAAAAGTGATGGAAACTATGTTCTGGGATAGTGTTCGTGTGATACTTGTAGACTTCATGTCCAAAGGAGCAACAATCAATTTAGTTGTTTACATCGATACATTAAAATAGTTGAAAGCAAGAATACGAAGAGTTCGACCTGCTTTGGAAATATTTAAGGTTTTATTGCAACATGAGAACGCTAGGCCTCACACCAGCCTAAAAACCCGTGTGTCATCAGCTGCTTTGGCTGGACGACAATTTCATATCCCCCATAGACCTGGCACCGTCTGACTTCCATTTGTTTGGGACCTTCAAAGAAAGTTTGAGGGGGCGATATTTCTCTAGTGATGAAGAGTTCAAAACTGCTGTTAGGAAGTGGTTAAAAACGCATCCCGTAGAAGAACGAATATATGCACTCGTTAAAAGGTGGGAAAAGGCGATTCGGAAAGCGGGAGATTACATCGAGAAGTAACTATAAAAAGCTCATGCTATATACTTTCTTGTGATGCACAATTTGTGTACCTTTAAAACTCAATGTCATGAAAAGAAACCTGGTTGCATTACTTTCTGAACGGCCCTCGTACAAAGCAAGAAAAACTAAAGAGAAACACAAATTTAAGGATCAATCAAACTTAGGCTGGTAAAATTGATTTAATTTAACGCAGATTATAATTTTAACTGAAAACCACAAACCAACCCCTGTCCGAACACAAAAAAATTAACGGTTGAAAAATGATAAATAAAACTTTAATAAGACTACTAAAAGTAATCATTTGTTTCGACTTACTTTAACAACGTTCTGATACAAATCATAACTGTAAACTGTCATCCATCCCCAAGCAGCGAGGAAGAAAAAATGGAGAAAGAAAGTAGTAGCAATACATAGATTTTTACTCCACTTTGCGTGTTTAACACCAGCGAGGAATACAGCGTAACCCATGCACAAGTTAAAACAAATGTGAATTGTAATAATTGATTGCTTCTTTTTTCGAAGTTCCCTGAAAATTTTTATACAATATAATGAAATTTTAAAAATGCAGTGTTCGAGCAACCATAGCTTGATATGAGAACACTCCGACATGCTCACAGAAGGATGCGAGTTTAGTGCTCAGTTAACTAGTAAACGATGTAACGCTGCTTACCTGTAATACAAAGCAGAAACACTAATAAAAGAAAACTACGTAAAAAGTTGCTGACCTAAAGTACTATTTCAATTTATACGACCCCTAAAACACCCAAAAGTAAGCTTAAACAATTTTTCCTCACTATTTTTTACTATTGTGCCCGATATAAATGGGATTTCTGCCTTTTCGTTCATTTGGGCACAGATGGCCAAAAAGATTGATCAAGTTTTCAAATTACCATTTGCTGGCAAAAACAATACCTACAAACAGATTTTTTAATTAACATCAATTAAATACACCACCAAGTTTACCACAAAATCTAATTTACAAACATATGTAATTTAGTAAAAACGTTTTCATTTAAAGCAGTAGCCAAGGTTTTAATGCCTGTTCACGTCAAACAAAACAATGTAAAAATCAGTAAACGCTGCTATTCTACTCTGCTTGGCGTTTTTCAGAAAAAAGTAGGCTTGTCCATGGGAATGGGATGATATGGGATGGGACAGCACACATTTGTATTTCCCCATGGGAGAGTAGCCATGTCATAGCAACTTGATTACGTCAGAGCTAACTTTAGTTTTTACACTTTTTTACCTTTTAAATGTTTTTTACTCTCCTTTTTTCTTAAGGAAAAGGTTCAGGAATTGCCGGGATTAACTGAATTATTAAAAACAATCGATGAGCAAAAAATTGATAATTTGCTGAAAGGGCAGAGTGACTCAGAAATAGAATTATAATGCCAGAATGATACTGAATTGTCATATAGTCAATAAATTTTGTTGCTTTGCATGTTTTTTGTACATGTAGTCCTATTTAGTAAACCAATAACTTAATTTTTATAAATTTAATCATTTTTATTGAATTGTATTCCAATGAGAATCCCATGGGATGGGATGGGATGGGATAGAAAAATATGTCCCATGGACAAGCCTGGTAAAAAGATTCAATGAGTCTTAATTGTCATATCTTCATCTTTTTTTCTGTCAAAGATTATGTTGAAGTGAAAGTTTATTAAAAAAATAATTGGAAGTAATTATTTTTTAAAGCAAATTTTGAGATTAAATAAACTGAAAAATATAAATTACACCTTTTTGCTTGCACACAAAACACAACAACCAAAGATATTTTTTTAACATTACTGGTTGTGATTAATGATTGAGATTAAAACAAATTGCTTTTTTAATATTTCCTTAAAAATTTTATATCATCAAAATAAAATCTGTTTTGATTAATAAAAACAATAATCTTTTAAGAAAAGAGGATGATATTTACTTGAATATAATGTGAATGATCAAAGTTGGCAGAAGTCCAGCTATTGATAGAGCAAATCCAAATGTACTTACTATGTCTAGCCAAAAGTCTTCTAAGAGATTTGGTATCTGCATATATCATGCATTAGCTTGTTAAATAATTAAAGGGAAAACTTTTAACTAAAATGATTGCAAGAATGAAGTTTTAGTTAAAATTGAACCCAAAACTATTTAAATCGATTTTTACAAAAAAGCTGTTGTTTTAAAAGAATTCAAAAATTAATTCGTACATTTAACATTAAGCAATCTTTTAAGAGATACTTAAGTTGCTTTAAAAGTTGCAACTCTAAAACGATTAAATCTGGCACCAATATTTTTGTTTCTGTTTGTCAGTTTTATCAAAATGCTTTAACTTACAAAGTAATTTATGGACACTCATCAAAAATTTTTTAACTTATCCAGAGGGTTAAAAATTGTTTAACCCAATTAAAAATTCCTGTGTCGTATGTGAGCTCAAAGTTAAAATTTGCAGAAGCACAATAAGATTGTACGATGTGAAGTACAACAATGAAGCACAAAAAACATGTTTTAGAAAGCAGTTATTTCATCATCATCATCTACTTCTTCTCCTTTCGGCCTTTCCCTTTAGTCAGGGGTGGCCACAGCGTATCATCTTTTTCCACATCTTTCTGTCTTCAACATCCGTCTCCTTCGCACCAACTTTTCCCATATCTTTTACTACATCTAGAAATCTTCTCTTTGGTCTCCCTCTTTTCCTCTTTCCCGGTAACTCAATTTCTATCATCTTTCTTCTAACATACTCTTGGTCTCTCCTCATGACATGTCTATACCACCTCGACCTGTCCTCGCTCATCTTCATTCCTAACCGTTCTACCTTAACAGCACTCCTGATGTGCTCGTTTTTAATCTTGTCTTTTCTCGTCACTCCCATAGCAAACCTCAGCATTTTCATCTCTGCGACTTCCATCTATTCTACTTGTTTCTTTGTAACTGCTGGTGTCTCAAGTCCATACACCATTGCTGGTCTCATCACTGAACTGTACAATTTTCCTTTTACTCTAGCTGGTAACCTTCTGCCACAGATTACTTCCGATACTTTTCTCCATCCGTTTCATCCTGCCTGTACTCTCTTCTTTACCTCCCTCTCACATTCACCACTTTCTTGCATCGTTGATCCCAAATACTTAAATTCCTTTATTCTTAGCGCTTTTGTATCCTCCATCTTCACTGTTTTGTTGTCATTTCCTCCATTTATGCACAGATATTCGATTTTTGACCTACTTATTTTCATCCCTCTTCTTTTCAATGCATACCTCCAGAATTCTAGTCTCCGCTCTACTTTTTCCCTGGTCTCTTCACAAATCACAATATCATCAGCAAACAGCATCGTCCATGGTGGTTCTCTCCTTTCTTCATCCGTTAGCCTGTTCGTTATCACTGCAAACAGAAACGGACTTAACGCTGATTCCTGGTGCAGTCCAATCTTAACCTTGAAGCTTTCTGTAGTTCCTACTGCACACCTCACAAAGCAGTTATTTCATGCTAAACATTTATTGTAAATTTAAATGAAATAAAAGTTTAAAGAATCTATTTGTGGCTTAAATCCAGAGAATTCTGATTTCTAAAAAAATTGAAATTAATTTTAGATAGGGCATCGAAGTAAATCTACCCCTTTGGTGTTATAATAAATTTTTGTAAAGTCCTCGATTCAGTTTGAACTTGGTGCTACTTCACCAAGCTGACTTCTTCCAATTTTATGTCAAAAAACAAGTTAATTGCACAGAAAAGATGCAAATTTTTTACCTGTAAGGCAGCGGTTCCAAAACTTTTTTGTTCACGGCGCCCTACGAAAACTTATCAATACTCGCGGCCCCTTAATGAAGCCAAAATTTGCAAATTTTAAATTTTACCAAGAAATTGTATTTAAATCATGTTCATTATTCAAAATGCACAAAGATGTCAGCATTATTCGCAAAATACTAAAAAACATTTAATGTGAGCAGTGCGCTTGTTGCTCTATGCACATTTTATTAAACCGCGGTGCAATGTTTGATATTGCAACACACATGTCGCGTTCAATGTCAATCTTATTGCGATACTTCGACTTGATTACTGCTACCGCAGAAAAACTGGGTTTACACAAGTGTGACGTTGCAAATGGCAAAAGAACACCGAGAGCTTTACAGCCTACAAGTGGCATTCAGATCGAGCCTTAACCCAGAATGAAATGAGTAAATTAAAGTTGTATAAGCTTTTCAAAATGAGCTCAGAAGAAAGATCCATAAATTGTTCAGCTTCCAGAGATGTAAACCCCTGAGAGGCATTTACATTATCAACAAAACGATTTCTTATCCAATTGTGCTTCTCCATGTCTTCAGAAAAATATTTCTAAAAATGCGAGATTAAAGCATTTAAATGCGACACACATCACACTCTTCATATCACACTCATTGGTATTCTGCAGGGAGAGATTGCCAGATTGCGAGTTTAAATGGGATTTTAAAAGTGAAAAGTTATCACATTGCTCGTTATTTATCAGCAGATCAGTTTGCACAACTGTAGTTTTCTTTTAAAGGCTGTAATTTTGTCATGAAGTTGTAGAAGGTGAGTTTCTTTTCCTTGGAGGGAGATGTTTAATTGATTTAATTTAAAAAAAATATCACAGAGATACGCCAACTGTGTCGGAAAAACTTCATCCTCAAAGTTAGTAGCAAGTGCATGGTTTTCTTCTTTTAAAATTATGGAGATTTTGTTCTCAATTCGTACACACGCAGAAGAACTTTACCTTTGGAAAGCCACCTTGCATTACAATAAAACGATAAATTGTTGTACTCTCCTAATTTATCACAAAGACGTTGGAAATCCGAGCTTTAAGCGGCCTTGCTTTAATGAAGTTCACAGTTTTGACAACAGCTTTAAGCACTCCATTAAGGTCACCACTGAGCTGTTGCGAATCCAGCGCCTCACGTTGTATTAGGCAGTGGGTCCATTTTGCGTTAACGGCAACGCCCTGCACTAACGTTCGCAGCCCGCCAAAAAGGACAGACATAGCTCGGGTACCATCAGTGCATAAACCAACGCAATATTTCCACTGAAGATTATTTTCCTTAAAAAAATTGTTCAGTATTGCAAACAATTCATGCGCTCTACAATTTGTTAAAATAGGTTTACAAAAGAGCAAATCTTCAACGATATTGTCGTCGTTATCGATAAAGCGTACGTACCAAATCAAATAAGCATCTTTATTACTGGTGCTGGTTGTTGCCTCATCTAACTGTAAACTGAACTCATTTCCACGCATTTTCGTTAATAGGGGAGACCGGGGCACGTAGTAACACTTTTATTTCTTTTTGCTATTTCTCCCATAATAAAATTTTTTTTCAAAATTCTTGTTTAATATGAAAAATTTAGGTCACTGTTTAACTAATATAAAAAAATAAATTAATAATTTTCAAAGCTTAGTGGTTAAAATTACGATTTAAATATTTAAAAAAAGCGTTACAATGTGCTCCGTCAATGGGGTAAGTTGTAACACCAGTTGGGGTAAGTTGTAACAGCAACAAAATCACTAATAAATGTTTAAATATAAATGTAACTTGAAGAAAATAACAATATGAAAAAGTAAACACAACGAAACCACACATAGCCTAGTAATAGACATGAGTATCATTCACAAAAAATGAGATATTTGGCATTTGTCTAAAAATGTTAAAACAGTTTTCTTCACTGCTGGATTAGCCTAATCATAAATTTCGGAATCACATTTGTGACAAAAATATGTATTCAAATTTTCAGCACAAGCTAAATGTGACTTCTTTAGGTAACCATAGCATTGTACCACCCACTCCTCATCAGGACGACTGTTAAAATAGGGCTCAAAAAATGTAATGCAAAACTACTCTTCTGCTTTTAGTGCTTTTTCAAAAATTGGTTTTTCTTTGTTTGGAGCTGTAACAGATTGTCCTTTTCCGGTGTGTCTGTTAACATAGCACATTTTTTAGACCTTTTCTTGTTTTACACCAAGGACTTAGCCTATCTTTAAGTTTTTTTAGCACTCTGTAGAATTTTACATGGTAAACACCAATATTTTGCTACTCCCCTTATTAATCTCTTTTTTCAATTATAGCAACTGCTGCAGCAGCTCTTAAGTTGTCTTGTAATGATGAGCTGGTGTACCTGTGAGTCTTTCTTTTGTAAATTTTCATATTATTCACAAATGTTGTTGCCGAAGTTACTTTTAATATAAGCTAGTTAAATCTATCCACAAAAATATGTGTTACAGCTTACCCCATCAGCCTATGTTACAACTTACCCCATCTCATACTTAGTCAAGTTTTTGTTAATATCTCAAAGAGTTAAGGTTTAGTTGCTAAATCTTATTGGTCATTTAATAGCCTATTGTTTTGTGTTTTGACTGATATAAAACATTTCAATAAAACTGCACCCGCTATCTCTCAAGAAGACAAAAATTAAATTTCGAAAAATTTACTTTGCCTACTCAAAGAGCTTGTTTTAAAAGTAAGCCTATTTTTAGTCATTGGAACTAAACAATGTTATTTGCTAGTAATCGGTCTTAATATGATTGTTATCTGGGGCCATTTAAAATTTTGTTAGTTTATGTTAGATTTCGACAAATACGAATGTTACAACTTACCCCATGTTACAACTTGCCCTGGTCTCCCCTAGGTGATCATTAATATCATCCGAAATTTTGTCGATCCTCCTACTAATGGTATTGTTTGAGAGCGGAACAGCTTTTAGTTTTTGAGCAGTTGATTCTCCAATTATTGTCGAAACTAAGTCAAGAGCAGCAGGAAGCACAAGCTCTTCCGCAATGGTATGCAGTTTTTTACATTTCGCGATTCTGTACGCAACTTTAAAAGACGCAAGCTGTGCTTTGGCTGGTGTTTGCAAAAAATTTGAAAATACGACCGACTGCTTATTCATTTTTGATAACTTACGAGAAAAAATTCGCTTGATTTTCTAGATAAGTTGTTGTAACTAACAATTAACAACTACTGTAACAAGCGGTTCCACACAGCTGCTGCTTACCACACACTGTAAAATTGTAAAAAGCTGCTAACAACTTTCACATTGTAATTTTTGTGAGGAAAGCAATAAATGCAACAACTTTCACATGTTTTCGCGGCGCCCCTGGCAACGTCTCGCGGCGCACCAGGACGCCGCGGCGTTCAGTTTGGAAACCGCTGCTGTAAGGTAACCAAGAAAAGAAATTTTGTGATTGCCTTTATTAGTACCAAAAACAAAAAATTTCGTCAAGTATAAGACAAACCTAACGAAGGACATGCTTGAGAGAATCAAATATTTTTTAAAAATTTAAAACAAACGTATTTGCCATTATTGCATCTATGATTGCGGCAAATAAAGTATTATTTTCAGCATTCAATAATTGATTAAAATTTAAACAAAATTTGGTCTAGCGTTGTTTGTTGCTTGAGTTTGTTATTTTTCATAAATGAAAATTGTAAATGATTTTGAAATTCAAATAAAAATAAGTGTGATTTCAACTGAAAAAATAACGTCACAACTTCTTCAAAAAAATAAAAAATGGAAAATTGGCAAAAAGTTAAAAAATTATTACAATATCCAGGGCATCAAAATTCATGTCGCGTAACCCAACCACTTCAGAACAAAAAACAGTTATTTTAAGAAAAAGAATAAAATGTTTAACATAAAATGAAATCATCGATTCACTTTTAAAACGTTTCAAAAGTGTATGAAAGAAACTATTAGTGACGTAAACTGTACTTGATCATTTTGAAGTGATCTTTTAGATAGAGGGCCAATTGCAACCATGCAACCTAAACAAGTTGTAAAAATACATCCCTATTCCTTTCCCCGAGCATTGAGTTCAAGAACCTTTGAAACTTTACAAGTTTTTTCTAAATTAATTTTTGACAGCGTTAAGATTGCAGGCATTTTGTAAAAATCAGTTTCAACATGACCTACTAAAAGAATATGGCTAAAACAAATTTCAAATACGCAAAAGTACGATTTGCAAACCATTCTGTGCAGACATATGAACAAATTTCTCGACCCTCTATTTCTCTATTAAAGCAGAATGACTTTTTTAGATAGTTTTCCCAGTACTAATCATACAGTTTCTGAACTTTCAGCTACTGAAATAAAGTGTAACTTTTAGGTTTTGAGTTATAAGTTAATATAGCAACCTGATCAAGGTGAATGCAAATTGTACGTTGATTTCATTGGCCATAAGCTATAGATTTTCTTTTGGTCAGAGGTTTTTCTTTAATTGATCTACGAACAACCTTTATATAATAAAATTTTTGAAAAATCTGCAATTATATTTTTTGATGATAAGATATCAATTGATTCTGATAAATAAATATGCGATAGTTGGATACTTATTGTGCAACGGTACTGAAAAAAAATGTGACACTTTTTACTTTACCTGTGAACTTAGCAAATTTACTAGGAATTGGATTAAGTTTGAAAAAGGATTTTCTTACTTTTTATAGTGTCCTATTATAAATGCAAGAAATCGATTTTCTAACGATCCTATGGTAGATGCTTTTGTCAATAATTATGGAAAAATAGACTTTTGTGTTCCTTTGTAAATTGGAGCGGTGAAAGATTAGTCAAAATGTATGTTGTTTTTCAATAAATTGAACTGATTGTGCTTTGATTTGTACCCTCAGACCTCAATCTAATCTTGTATGCAATCCAAGAGATTTATCTATGTCAATCCGAGATAGTTTTAAAGTAACCATTTTAAAAGACGTTTTACTTGGTCGGTATTTATAGAAAAGCGGTGAAGATTTTTTGTTAGTTTACGAAAAGTGTTAGCAAAATAGAAGATTTTACTCATTTGCACGCTTATTAAAGGAAATAAAAACTTTTCGGAAGAAGACATTTAAATAGAAAAATTTTTGGAGCATGATCACTGGAAGGTTTGAGTAATTACAAAAACAAAACAAAGAGCTAATACTACAATTATCATTTTATTAAGTTTTACGTTTCGAGTACACTACTTTACACATTCTCAAAAAAATATTTTTTGTCCGAAATGTAGAAAAATCAAAAACCGATCGTCATAAATATTTTACTACGTTTCGGATTATGCTTTGTTTTGATCTAGTTTAGTGCTCCGCGACCTTTTTTAAATCGCGGCACACTTGTAAAACTTCTTAAATTCGGCGGCACACCGCAACAAAAAATATAACTAAAATCACAAGAAAAGCAAAATACGATATGATTTATGCTCGTACATCAATGAGATATTTGTGTTGATATTTGTGTTTGTTTTAGCGAGCACAATCGCTCTATATTTGGTTCAATACTTGAAAGAGCAACATTTTTTATGCAGGATCGTTTATCATTTTTGATTAGTAATAAAGATGAAAAGCTTTGTTCGCACATATAAGTTGCGCAAAATTGGAGCAAACTTTTAATAGCCACTTTGGACATTTGTTTATATTCTTCTTTGATTCAAATCCAAAACACACCAAGTTGAACTTCGCTGAATTTCAGTTTTAGTGTTCTGTCATTTCTTACTTCAAAGAAATTTTCTCGAATACGCAGGGGCAATTCTTTCGTTGATATTTTAGCATTAGCTGAGAAAGGATTTTGGATCCAGTCATATATTGTTTAGTGTTAATTGCGAAAAAGTACTTGTCATATTTTTGCTGTATTAAAGTTAAGTGTTCTTTGGCTAAATGTAACACGAAACCCTTTTCAACATTTTTTTGATTTTTATAACTTATTGGAAATATTTCCAGAGATCCTAGTCTTAACTCATTTTGCCAGAGTAGTAATTTTTGTTGGAACCTGTGAAGAAATGTCAATATGTTTTCACTATTTCCTTGCATTTTTATATTAAGCTCGTTCATGTGTTCAAATAAGTCAGCCATGCAAGCAAGTTTAGCAATCCAATAATTGTCTGCAAGATGTTTATATAATTCGTGCTGTTCTGTTTTAAAAAGAACTGTTTTACTTCGCTCTGGAGCTCAAATAGTCTTGCGAGAACTTTTCCTTGTGAAAGCCAACTCACAGAAGTGTAAAATAGCAATAATTGATGTTTTGATCCCATTAGTCCCATAGTATTGAAAAAATTCCCGAATTTAAGGCTTTTTTGCTTTGAGGTTAACAATTTTGATGCAAATCGCTCATGGTTTCAGAAAGTTCTTGTGTTAAAAGTTTGATCATCAGAGCTTCCCTATGTATGCAGCAATGCGTAATTTGTATTGCTGGATTTTGACGTTCTACCCATGCAACAAAGCCTTTATCTGCACCCATCAGTACTTTTTCGGAGACTGTAAAAGATAACTTCATGTATCACTCTTGCTTCTTATTTTGACTTAACATTCGCTGGAAATAATTTTTATTCTTGTGTGCACAAACGGCATGTTTTGTGTTTAAGTGGCGATAAATTTACTAGGAAACATTGCTTCATTTGCAAATTGCTCCCCAGAGACAATGCAGAGTGGCTTTGGGGCGTCTTTGTTGCCACACCAAGAAATTCCGTACTGAATGTAATCTTCCATGTATTGCCTTTTGACAAGTTTTTGTTTCTTTACAACGTTGCTTGTGCTTGGTACATTATCTTGCTCATTATCACAAGTTTTGAATGTTCTTTTCAGAAATTTAACCATTTTGCTAAACTTTTAATCAAAGACCACTGAGCCCTGACTCTGATACAGGTGTTCTGTTTTACCTCGCCAATATAAAGGCATCGATTCGTAAATGTATCACGTAACTCTCTTCTTACGTCACAAATGCACATTAGGGAGTCTGGAATTTGGATTTGAGTGGCTCAAGCAGGTAGAATAACGTTCAAATTTGCAAAGGATGAAAAATATTTTGTAAAAAGAAGAGAAAGACTACAGTTACTCTGCCGCACACCTGACATTGTCTCGCGGCAAACCGGTTGCGGAGCACTGGTCTAGTTTTGAGTAACTGTTTCTTCGATGTTTTTTTTTGCATCATAAATAATTTGGTTGTCATTAAGTTGAAAAACAAACACTTATTTTAAAAGAAACAAACTGTAGAAAATAGGAGTTAAACTTGTACGAAGTAGACATTAAAAAAATTATGCTACAATTTAAATCAACTTACAACAATCAAAGCGAAGTTTGTGGTGTGATTACATTCACAGGTAAATGCAGATGTTTTATTCAAACTGCATCCGTCTGTTAACCAAGCCAGAGCCGTGAAATCCCAATAAACACAAGTCAAGTTCAATTTCTGTAAATATAACAACAAAACTTAGCTGTTCAAAATTCGAAAAAAAATTACTGAAATATGAAGTAAAAAAAAGTTATTAGTTTATGGTATTGTGAAACTTTTTGAAAATAACTGCTTCAATTTACACAGATAAATATTGTCGGTAAGTATGAACGTAGATAGGTAGATATTTGCTGTACAATCCCCATATATTATACGGTAACAGTTTATATCCAAACTTTAAATGTCGACGTAGTGCCTTGTGAACACCCGATGATCATAGCAGAAATCAAACATGAATTCTATTTAGCCCTAATCACACACGTATAAAGCAGATGGTTGTTTTTTTTCAGTTTGAAGGCAGCAGTTTTTACTACAAAAATTATTTTTCAACGAGTTAGAAAGCATAAACAGTTTTTTGTGCTGCAAATTTCAAATGTTTTTGTTTGATTTTTTTCTGAATTACAAATTATCAGTAAATGAATGTCACAATAATAATTTTAGTTACGTTTTGCACATATCTATATGATTTAATCATCTGTGCAGAGTATGGCTTAGTGAATTTTGTGAGGTCAGGGTTAAACTCATTTTCTCGTTTTAAAAGTTCCTATTTGGTTTTTCCCATTTCGCGTCTCAATAGTTCCCCATCATTGCTTTACAATATTTAGCTCAACCAAATTTCGTTAATTTGAGTTTCGCCACTTCGATTCTTGCATGTTGCTTCGACGTCTTACCGATTGTGCTTTTAGCAATTTATAAGAAATTCGATCCATTGTTATAAACACTGATCGTCAATTTCATAATTATTCTAAAGTGTCACGAAATTAAGGTTAATTGTATGCAATACTTATGCCCTGCAATCGTTCTTTATATTTGGTGAATTGCCTTGTTTCTTGTTCTAGTTTTTAAGACATCGATATTCAGATTTAATTTCTTTAATTTATTTTATTTTACTTTGTTCGTCAAACAACGTCACCCGCCGGGAATGATTTTTTAATCTATTTTTAAAGTAGCTGTTTGTCTTTATCGAAAATATAGATGGAAAGAAAAATTTAACAATTTTATACAAATCTAAAACAATTGAAACGTTAGAAAATTTCAAAACATTATTACTTCCAGAACAATAATTACCGATTGTGGAAAATCTGAAAAAATTGGTTTTGAATCATAGAGCTGATGGGAATTCGGAAACATTATTTGAAGCAGAGTTGATAATGATGATGGAGGGGAAGATGGAGGGGACACTGCTGACAAATAGCTGTTCCGTCCGACGTTGATTGAGACAATCTTAGATTATCGGAAAGACAGTAAATTCATGCATAAGTTAGATGCATATATATGCTTTAATTTATTTCATTAAATAGCGAAAATCACTTACGTTTGAAACATTTTCATGTGACGGAAATAAAATGTCATTGAAAAAATGTACAATTGCAACAACTATGTTGCTTCCGTTATTTTCTGTACTGGCAGCCTGTTTCAAAATATTTTTGGGTAGGAAAACACGACCCCCTTTGCTAAAGTTGTATATAAACGAAGTGTTAATCTCAGCTAATTCCACCTGAAAATATATGCGTTTTTTGTCATAAAAATAAAAGCCTAAAGATGCGAAAAGAGGAAAGTGCTGCGCCACGTTTTAAAAATTCAAAAATATTGAATATTTTCTGGCATGCGGTAAATTTTCCAATTTTAATATCCGATTCGTTTAGACTTATAGAACAGCAATTAGTTTACAACTCATCGATTTGTCGACAGCATAGTGGAGTGGTTAAAATTACCATGACTGATGACGAATGTAATCGAAACGGTCGTGGTTCAAAACCTACTCGAGCCATTTTGTTCTGTCATTGAGAAAGACACTTGAAAGCACTTTTCTCTGCTTAGTTTCTTGGCAAAAGCTCAAAATTTCAGTAATATCTTTACAATAAAAAATTTCACTGCGCAGCAATGTGTTCCGGTATCTCCAAAAACAGGTTGGGATAATTGCTTGATGATTGCCCAAAGTCTAGTTGCTGTAACGCTTTCCTATGAGTAAAAAAATAAATAAAGAGATAAATTTAATTAATACACATCATCAAGGTTAAGAAACCATTTTTGAACGTTGATTTTTTTAATTAAGATTAAAATTACAACTAATAGCATTTTTTGAGTTTAATATAGTGATTGTTTCAATACCAACATTACAACAAGCTTATTCTTGGTTTTGCAAAATATTGTTTGCATTGCCTTTTTAATCGGTCTGCCAATGAATAGCATCTTTTGGACAACACGCAATCACTCTTTGGCACAGCGACAATAGATATTCTGTTGATGTTCGAAGTCGTTTTACCTTTCATCTTTACGCTTTAGCACCTACTTATATTAAATCTGTCAACCTTGTTCTTTGTAAATCGAAAGACTTTGTTTATCGCCTAAACTCTTTTAGCTTTCTCTCTTTTCATTGATCAAAGAATCTTGACCGATGAGAGCTCCATTCTTTATCTAAAAACTTAGTTTGGCTCGCTCCTTTATTCGAACGATTTTTCTGATAAGTATCAGAAGAAACGCTTAGAGAATAATTTCAATTTTACTTGACATTATCAGAAAAAATTTTCACCTTTGAAATTTAGCCGCAATGTTTCATTTACTTAGACCAAAATCTGGTTACTTTCGAAAATCCAAAATTGTTTTTGAGCTAAAAATATTGAACGCTCCTGATACAAATTTTTGTTTGGTATCCGGCTGCACTAAAGACGCTATTTACCTTTAAACTTATTTTTTAAATATTTTTTTCTTCACCAATTTTTCAGTAAAAATTTTTTCCCATAGACTTGCGCTAAAATTTTACGTTTGATGAAACTGCCTTTTCAAGAAAACACAAAACTACAAAACAAAACAAAACAAAACAAGGTGCCCACTTGCTAAATTACTTTTCTTCGATGTGTGACTCTTTTTAAAAATGTTTGGTGATCTTTGTTGAAATAGATATTTACAAGCTGTTTTGGATTTAATTTTGGTCAAAATTATACCCTTGCGGAAATAAGCGTAACCAAATGTTTTTGTTTTGCAAATTTTAAAGAGCACTATCTGGTTTTCTGTGCTCCTTCTACTGTGCTTAAATATATTTCAGGGCAAGGGAAAAATTGTTTCCCCACCCTCTCCTGTCCCATTTCCAGTGTCCCTGCATGTTTGGGTAAGTGATTCAGGTATCTAATGTTTATTCTTGTCCAGTGTAATGGGTGATTGTACTTGCCTATGGTTGAATGCACGTGAGTAATGGTATGTCGTATTTTGTTAGTTGGAAATTCTTGATTGAACAACCTATATGTTGTTAATTTTGTTTGTTGTATATGAAATGACGTTTGTGAGTTGTTCCCTAAAAGCTTTTACTTTGTCCTTGTCAGTGTTTTAGTTCCGACGCGTATGCTTCCATTCTGTTGTGTGAGTGGTTTTTGGTTGAAAAGTTTTGCTATGGTTTCCCAAAGAGAGTGAGAATTGTGTTTATTTATTTGTCAAAGCAATGTAGTAACTCCATTTGGCCTTGTGGAAGTTTTATCGTTTAACAGGTATACTTGGCACTGACAAAGCAAACCTTGGTGGTGTGATAAACGAAGGTTAATGTTGTGACTTGAGAAACTTTTTAAAAACACGTCTATCCGGAAGCAACTGTAAAGATCTACTCAAGCGAAAGCTAGATCTGGATTGGTGCCCGCATTCCAACGGCCGGAGTAAAAGCTGGGGCGTCCTTGAAATTGTATAGAAGGGGAAAGACTATTAATGCTTGCCCAGCCAGCCAAGCAACCACCGCCCGGGCTGCTATCATCACAGCACAATCAACGTGACAACAATTAAAATCGTCGAAGACAGGGATGAGAAAGCACTGGGAGATCCAGGTATCGCGGCGGCGTTGGCAGAGGTTTGTAGACGTTAACTATTTTATAACCATCAAAATTCACGCACAACCACTCAATCTCTGCTGTCGGTGAAGATTGGTCCCAAAGCGTATATCTTAATCGCGCGTGGATAAACGTGGCAAGGCCATGCTTTTTGCTTATGAAAGCCTAGGTAGTTGGAAGCTTGGAAGTACTAGCTTCTCTGCATTGGTGTAGTGGCTCTCCTGTAGTAGGATGACGAGGGCCTTAAACTGCAGAGCAAGAAAATGAGGAACGTTCATCTGGCATGCAGTGAGGCCTTTAATATTTAGCTGGAGAATAGTGGGTCTTCGAAACTTGTTGGCAACGTGCCCGAAAAAGGACATTTTTTCTAGACCTTATCCCGTCCTGAAAAGGATTTTTGCCGACTAGCAGACCCTCGCTGAACATTGGGATTGGTAGATACTCTTCCGTTTTAATAGATTTGGTTTCGGTCTGTCATGTTTAACAACAATAGCAGACTTACTCACGGCCCAGGCTGCGAGAAAGCACCTGTCATTTGGGCCATTGACCTCGATCTTTACATCCGATGACAAAATTTCTTTAATGTAAGTCGAAAGCGTTCATGGTATTTTACATAAGTTCGTTATTATTTTTTTGTTTTATTTTATATTTAAGGCGGGTATGAATAGACTAGTGTTACTGAATACAATGGTGATGTGATTAAAACAAGTATACTGTTTCCTTAAATTGATTTAATTTTAATACTTCTATTTTTATGACAACTTTTTGTCATTGATTTTTGTCTTTAAATCTATAAAAAACAGGTTTTGTAAACATGACAATAATTGGATTATATTTTTGTAAAATTTGTGCCTTGTTAACTGATTACAAATACGGTAATATAACTATAAATAATAGCCAGCAAAAAACTTATCTTCTGACTAATGTCGGATGAAAAGCTTTGAAAGGAGTTTTTTGCTGGCTACATTTAAATTCTATACCACAAACCACTTATTTAAAATGACGTTGTTGTTAGTGTCACAATTTTTTCCCAATTACCAAAATTTTTAACGACTATTAGTTCAGACTTTGCCATTTGTTTCTGAACAAAAATTTTAAATTAAAAGTTTTTTTTACTGCATGTCCCCACCGCAATTCGTTAAGTGCGACTGATATAAACCTTTTCAACAGAATTACTTTCTAATATGTATGCATTGCACTCAATGTTTGGAGTAAAAAAAACCTCTGATTTAAACTAGGTAACATAAAATCAAACACTTTGATAAAATTGCAGTTTAAACACAGTTAATCAATACCTGAACAGAAAATATTGGAGTTTCAACAACAAGTTTTTCATTGTTTGGCAATCTAACCCGAGGAAGGATATTCGTAAAACGTTCTAAGATTCTATTCGCTTGTGTTTTCTGAGCATTTGAATTCAAATCGCTAAACGAAGTGGATATCTTGTCGATCAAGGTTTTAGTATCATTTGTTGAAATCTGAATCATAACTGGTTTGATTAAATAAACTAATCTTTATAAAGCAAAAGGGAGATATAAAGCAAATTGTCTTTTGCTTCATTTTTAACATTAAACTTTTAAAAACTTTTTCGCAACACCGTGATGATTTAAATTTGGTTGTAATTCGGGTATATTACCCGTTTGGTTCATGTAGTGCATAGTGAATTTGATTCTGTTTTGCTTTCTCGTCCTTTTGAGTAATTATCTGAATAAGGTTTTTTTAGTAATGATTTTTTAAAATCTTTTTTTTTTTTTATATATGTATCCTACAATGGATATATCACTCATTGCCAATTATACAAGACCATTTTATATTTCATCATTACCACGATAGGTTTTTGCTTTTTTTTGTACATATTTGTTTCTTTTAAATAAAATTGATACAACCTTAATTTTATTTATAGGCCAAAGCTTAGACTTAAAACGTTTTTGTGAAAAAAAATGCTGTTCGAAAACAAATAAATTGATTCTCATAAAAGATTAATTACTCATCGTCATAGATAACGAATATAAAAATATTTATTTATATAAAAAACAAGCATTGAATTTATCCACATTGTTACTTACGTTCTGCATTTCGTTTAATTGGTTTATAAATTCCTCCACTTCATTTTTCTTTTGTTCAACGCTTTTCTGCAAAATATTCAAACAATGATTTTAATAATCTAAATAAAAAGCCATGACAAAACTTTTTGAGCCAAGTTGTGAAATAAATTTCTCTAAAATAATTGTTAATTTATAAAAAATATTAATTAATTTATGATTGCAAATCTCTACAACCTGTTTTGCCATTTACGGCTAGCCAAAAATTGACCTAAAATGCAGATGAATAAATGTAAACATTTGCAGTACGAATTGATTTAAGATAATTTGAAATAAAATTAAATACAATTAGAATAAATTTTTACTTATAAAGAAAAAATAATAATAAAACTAAAATAACTGCATTGCGAATTCAACTGAATTTTTTATAAGAAGTTGCGTGGTTTTAAAGATAAATTTGAATTGCTGTTCTTAACTATTTCATTAAGATATTTACAGATAGACTTGCAATAATTTTAAGTTTGAAGCTCTGTTTGTGCACTTTCAAATTTTAATTCTTAAAATTAAAAAAAAATGAAGTATGTAATTTTAATATTTAAAATTTTTTGGAAAACTTTAAAAATATATTCTTGATTGTAACAAAGATTTGATTTATTAATTAAAAATTGCGGTTTTCTACAATGATGTTTTTTATTAAAAAATGTGACGGAATGATTTCAGATAAATCTAATTTAGTTACAGTTTTGTCGTTTGATGTTGTTGTCGAAACTTGAGGTGTTCTTGCTGTTGTTGTTGTTGCAGTTATTAACGTAGCGACGGTTTTGTTTGCAGAGGTTGGTGCAATTGGAGCAGACGTCTCGCTCATTGTCCCGTTTTCGTAAATCGTCAAACGTAAAGTGAATGCAGTTGGTGAATTTGTCAAATTACACCCTCTTGAAATGAAGTGTATATACATTGTCACATTCTATAAAAAAAAAAAAAGTAAAATCGGCGTTTGGGCGGAGCTGTTAGAGACTATACTTACGTTGATACAAGTGTCATTTGTATTGCACTGGGGGGGGCCTACAAAAGGTAACGGAATCGATTAACGTCGCAATGAATTATTTTTACTGTTTATTAAAAACATCATGTCATAGTTATAAGGTGCCAACATTTTAGATAAATAGTTGTTTTTAAAAAGTTTTTTATTGGTACAAAACTTTAAAATAGCTTTTAACAGCAAATGCTTCATTTAAAGCTTTTTTGTTGAATAAATAGCCTTAAAAAAGGCTGTTTTGAAAACTCGAACGTTTTCGTCTAGCTCTCTTCAGGAGGTTTCGCTAGAATGAATTGCAGAACTGAACGTAGTATTTCAAAAGTTTTAAGACTGATCCTGATTGGCTAAAAATTAAGGTTAGTAACAGTTTTCATAATAATTAAAAATATTTAATAAATAAAACCACGTTTCATTAGCGTAAAAATTTTTTTGGCAAAAAAAAGGAACAAAATTATGCAAGTTTTGTGCTAAAATTTGGAACTAAAAAGAAAATTTTTTTACAATTATACTAACAATTTATGTTTGTAAACAAATTCTTTCTGTCTACACAAATTAGGTTTTCGAAGAGTGATGAAAATTAATTCTAAGACTGATAAATGGAAATCGGATCGTGCTTTAGAGAGAATAAAAAATTGATTGTCCTTATAGTGAGATGCACATTTTTGGTTATGTAACAGATAACCCAAAATGTAAAACAAATCTCATTGATACTTTAACACATCAAGCCTTAAAAATCTGCTCTAAATCTACATTAAAACATGAATTAGACAATATTTGCTCTATTCTTGTAAAAAATGGTTATCCAGAATTCCTTATTGATTCGAGAATTTCTAAAAAAATTTTACGTTTCCAACAAAGCACTAAAGAAGGCCTCAAAAAAATGCCCTGTCTATTTAAAATTGCCTTGGATTGGCGAAAATTCCCTGAAATTTGAAAGAAAAATAAAATTAACTATTAATAATTGTTTTGGAGCGGTTCAACCACGAGTGGTCTTTTCCACCAGACGAATTTTACCTGCTATACATAAAGACGTTCTTCCCGCTTTTCAACAAAGTAACGTCGTATACGAATACGTGTGCCACTGCGATAGTCGGTACGTGGGTCGAACGTCTCAACGTTTGCAGGACAGAAATGCCAGCATGTGCCAAAGTCTATTCGGAACAGAACCAGTCAAGAACGTAAACAACCAGAACGCCCAGGAAAACTAGCGATTTCAATACCGCACTCTGATTTAACGATTGGAAACCATTTATTACATAACCAAAAATGTGCATCTCACTATAAGAACAATCAATTTTTTATTCTCTCTAAAGCACGATCCGATTTCCATATATCCATTTATCAGTCTTAGTATCAATCAATGCACTACAGTGTGCTTTTCCCGTGCCAAGCAGGCCGGTTAAGTGACAGAATTTCCGCAAGCCAATTAGAGTCATCACATCGCAATAACCAACAAGCTTGCAAAGAGCTTGTTGCCTTTCGATTTGCCCGATTTGGACCAGGCTTACCTGGACTATTGCAATGCCATGAAGAAGGCAGCCAAAAATCCATGCCCTTCGTTATCAAAGTGACCACATACTGTGTTGGGATGTAAAGTGTGAGGTCTATATCAGACTTTCACCCAATCTCCTGAAGGGTCAGGTTCTAGTAGGGTTGCCACAAAACTGCTGGGCTCGCTTGACAAAAAGTGGAGGGACCGATGGTCTGAGGCAGCTCAGTCCATCAACTTCTCACACTCTAGCCGTAAAGCATGGAGTATATTAAACAACCTAAGTGATAGATCCTGGCACTCCTCTTAGCAATGTCCTGTTTTAGCAAATATCATTGAATTCCAGCTGGTCAAAAATAGGAGATACGAGAAAAGGGATCGCAAGTCATCTCGATTTATTTCCAAAAAAATTTATCTCATTTCATCTCCATATTTATCTTTCTGACTTGCAGGAAAGCAACTAAGGCGCTATAGGTAGGGCAAGCAATTATTCCAACCTGCTTCAGAAGATGCCGGGATATTGCTGTCCGGTTAAAATTTTTTTTTGTTTTTTAGTTTTTTTATAGAGATAGGAATGAAATTTAGTGTCTTTTCCGAAGATACAACAGAATGGCACGAGTAGGTTTTGAACCGATACCATGTGGATCACAAGCACGGCGCTTTAACTCTCGACAACGCTGCCGACAACTAGTGAACTCTGGCGGGCTTGAACAATTAATCTAATGAACGTCTCTGAAAATTTCACTTTTAAGAGAATTTACTGCTGCCCTACAATACTTACAACCAGGAGAAGCTCCTATCCATGATTTGACTTGTCCAGAGTTTATAATTCATGCTGGTACTGGTTAGAAGCCTTGGCTCCGTGGCTTCCTTTCATTCTGTCTGCGCCAAATCAAAATTCCAAGGATCTAGAGAAGATTGCTGGTAGTCGCCATTCCTAAACCGATGAAACCTGCTGCGGTACCACGAGACCATTTCCCGATATCTTTGCTGTGTATATCATACAAGAATCTCGACAGGCTCATCTACACCCGCATAAATTCAATAAATTATCCATCGCTTCCTCGGAAACAAGCTAGATTTTATTGCCGGAAATCAACTGTAGATCAAACCATTTCCATAACTTTGGATATGGACGACAGTTGCTCGGCAAAACAAAAGGATGGTGTCGACTTGTCAACGGGACTGCAGCGTATGATACAATCTGGCACCGTGGCCTTAGGTGTAAGTTTCTTCGACTTTTTCCAGCAAACTTCACCGTTACTACAGGAGGCTATAAGCAAAGCAGGTTACGAGGTCTTAAAAATGGCTTCCCTTTTAACATCAACATATATAATTTTCCAACACTAACCTCTAAAAAAACAAACATATCTAAGTGATTTAGCACTGCTACAACTGCTGGTGACTGGAAGGAATAGGAGGAACTCGTGAGTGAACACATGTCTACCTTTTCGGAGTATCTCCAAACTTGGAGGCTGAAGCTCAGCAAAACGAAGACAGTGAAGTCAGCCTTCCATCTAAACCAGGGTTTCCCAAACTGTGTGCCGTGAAAAGGATTAAAGTGTGCCGCAAATTTTCGTGTTTTGACAAAAAGCCAATAGAGTCTTGGTCTACAGATGATTTAAGTGTTTTATGTAATTTTAGTATTGCAAAAACTCTTAAATATAGGCTGCTTCAGTAAAAATGTAAAAGGAAAGAGGCTATTTGCATAAAGTTGTTTATTTTTTGGGATATTCAAAGTTAGGGGCCCGAGGCAAGGATTCGAAAAAATCGGTGTTCTCTAAAAAAAAGATCTTCAGTTTCATTTGATCTCATATTTTGCTATTTTTCTTCCAAAATCATAATGATCTCTAAAAAACATATACAGCAAAATGAAACTATATGCGGTATTTTCAAGGGGGGCCTGAGGCAACTGCCTCATTCGCCTCATTCAATATCCACTACTGTCAGTATCAAAACAATTTTGTAGGCACACGCTTTCATTAGGTGTTGCTGCTATCATTTATTAAATATAATTTTTGTATGTAAACTTGAAGAGTATATTAAGTTGGCTTTTGCCTTTATGAAGCAAGTGTGCAGCAGGAAAACTCGGAATTTATTAGGGTGCCGTAATGAAAAAAAGTTTGAAAGGCACTAATCTAAGCTATCATAAAGCTAAACGTGAACTGATAGCTGACATTAGTGGCAATCTATTGCCGTTTTGCCATGTACCAACTTACCTTTATGTCAAGCTTAACAAGACATTCACGTTCCGTCACCGCCTTGAGGCATTGTGAAAATATTGTCTTCGCGCGCAATGCTGCAAAGACGACTTGCGGGTTCGGGATGGGGGCTGGCACTAAAACACTTTGCATAACCACCTTACCCCTAGTCTAATTTATAGCAGAGTACTGTGCAGTTTGGTTCTTAGTGTACACAGTCGTCTTATTGACAGTGTTCTTAATGACCTTCTGAGCATTGTCACGGGATGCGTGCGTCCCACTCCAACGGATCAACTTCCAATCCTTACCAGTATTCAACCAGCTGGGCTTCGTCGTCTGGAAGCCACTCTTCTCTTAGCCAACCGCAGGGTCTTAGACCCTGAACAACTCTTGCGTGATCATCTGGTCAGGTCATTGGATGCGCAAGAGAGATTAAAATCCCAAATGCCCATTTGTACCTACCACGCGGAAACTATTAGATAATTATACATCTGAACTAAATATCCATGTTGGTCAGTGGACAGATTTTAGATGGAACATGGAGTACTTAAATAATCCATCTAAACTTCAAATTTCATCCCAAGAGTCGGTTCCAGGCCTATTGAACTGGGCCTGGTTTGGCCTTCTTGGTAAAACGCAACCGCTTGTAAACTGGCGTTAGACGTTTTTGGTGGTCCATGCGTAAATAGGGTCTTTTTCCCTCCTGCAATTGTAAGTGTGGTGCGCATAAACAAACTGCAGACCACATCACTTCAGAATAGTCTACACACCGGGAACCAAAAGGAAGTCCTGGTCTATCAATCCAGAATGACAATACCAGATGCTGGCTCAAAAGCATTGCAAACACCATCTGATGAAACAACAACAACAACAACCGGATGATCTTAAACGACGACGACGACGGACAATACTCGTATGTTCTGTGTTGCCTTTATTCACACCAATGTAACGAGCAACTGGTCACAGTGCGTGCGCGATGCACAGAGCCGCTTCTTCGGGTGCAGCAACCTTCTGTAAAAAGACGTGCGCTTCTCTCATCAAAATATCGTAAAACTAACAAACTTTTAATTACACTCCAACAGTAAGTATATTTTGTTAAGAACTAAGCCTTCTTCTTCTTCTTCTTCTTCTTTCGGCTTCTCCCTACTCGGGGTCGCCACAGCGCGATAGTAATCTCCATTGTTAAGAACTAAGTCTGATATGTTAAACTTTTTAGCATAGATCCTTCAGTACAGTATTACTACAATTATTTTAGTTTAAAAAAACTTAGACCAGTAAAGCATATAATGGTACAATTTTTATGAGATACAGAAAAAAGTCAATTATATTTGATATAATCAAAGTAAACAAAGGCAATGCACAATATTTTACCTTGTGAACAAACATCGAGATTTTCAGTTATAAAAGATGTATTAATTGAAAAAGAGGTGTTAACTGGTAGATGAACAATGTTGGAATGGTAATCATCCAATTGATCAATACCTAAAGCAATTTTTAAAACATACTAACAAAAATTAAACTATTATTCAGCAGCAAAAACTCAATATTTATCAGTAGAATTTTCTGATTGCGACTTGTTGATTGTTAAGTAATTTCTTGTTAAATATACTGTATTTAAACAAACATACGATAAGTTGTATATAAAATATATACACACACATATTTTTTTTATATTTTATCTCTATATTTATCCTGCTGATTCGCAAGAAAACGACGGAGGCACTAATACATAGGGCAAGCAATTACCCCGACCTACTTTCAGTAGATGTCAAGATATTGCTATCCGCTTGAAATTTGATAGATATACGACTGAAATTTAGGACTGGTTGCCAAAACCACCAACAGGCAGGGAAAAGTGCCGTAAAGTATCTTTCCCAAGGACACAACAAAATGGCGCGAGAAGGTTTTGAATCGAGACCATGTCGATTACAATCACGGTGCTCTAAACACTCTACCACGGTGCCGACATGTTTTGTCATTAATTGTATAATTTTTTTGTTGGAATCTTTTAGTACAGGAAGCCAATACTTTTATTATTTAATTTAACAATTAGAAGAAATTAGAGTAGTCGGCAAAAAAAGGTAGAATTTTTACGAGTTATAGAATTAAGTAAATTATATTTGATGTACTCGTACATGAAAGCAAACAAAGATAATGCACAATACTTTACCTTGCAAACAAACTTCGAGATTTCTAGTAATGAACAATGCATTGAGTAACGATGAGATATTAACTAGTAGACGAGTTGTATTGAAAAGGTGATAATATCTAAGCAATGCTTGAATAATGATAGTGAAAAGGCGGATGGATAATAAATTATCGATAATACCTGAATAATGAATAATGAATAGGTGATAACTCATCAATACCTAAAGCAAATTTTAAAACATCACCAACCAAATTAAATCTATTGTTATTTAGCAGTAGAATTTTCTAATTGAGACTTGTTGATTGTTAAGTAATTTCTGGTTAGATATACTGCATTTGAACAAACATAGGATAGCTATTAAGACTAAGTGTTTCATTTGAAACTCTTTTGTTCAATAAGTAGCATTAAAAAAGCTGTTTTGAAAAACTCGAACGTTTTCATCTAGCTCTCTTCAGGAGGTTTTGCTAGAATGAACTAAAGAACTGAATATAGTATTGGAAAATTTTTTTAACCCTTTGAACCCTAAAGGCCGGATTTCCGGCCAAACATGGTCGGTTTTTATTCCCGAAAGGCCTGAAAAACGGCCTTTAACACAAAACAATCGTATTGGTGTTAAATTGTTTAGCGTATATACCCTAAAGGCCCAAAACTTGAATAAAATCGTTTGAATTCCTTCTACTTGAAATAATTTTGCAAAAGTGGTTCCTGTATCTGTTGCTAGAGTTGCAAGTTGGCTTTCCATCCAAGAATGCCGAGTACGAAGCGCTAACCACTGCACCAAACCGCGGTGCTGTTGTAGGTGAAAATGTACAATAAGGATCATATCTGCACCTGCAAAGGCTATTTCAATGTTATTACACTGATTTTGAAGTTGGTTTGAGAGCTGCAGGCGATTCATAATCCCAAAACGAAAAAAAAAAGAAAATGATTCTTTTGAAAATTTTTGGCTGGGAATCTCGGGTCGGAGAGCTTTTAAATGTGGGAATGTCGGGTTCAAAGGGTTAAGACTGATTTTGATTGGCTAAAAATTAAGATTAGTAATAGACATCATAATAACTGAAACTATTTAGTAAAGTATTTAGTAAATTAAAACAAGTCCATTCAAAACAAGTAACAAGTACATTTTGGATGTACTTATTACCAAATCTAATAATAGATTCATCACTTCAGTCTATAGAAAGCCTACTTTCACAGGTCAATATATTCATTGGGATTTGTTTGGACGAAAATAACGTAAAACAAATTTTATTGATACGCTAACACATCAAGCCTTAAAAATTTGCTCTAAATCTACCCTGAAACATGGACTAGACAATATTCGCTTTATCTTTGTAGAAGATGTTTATCCAGAATTCCTTATTGATTTCAGAATTTCCAAAAAATTTTTACATTTCTAACAAAATGCTCAAGAAGGCCCAAAAAAATGTCCAATCTATTTAAAATTACCATGGATTGACGAAAATTTCCTGAAATTAAATAGAAAAATAAAATTAGTTATCACTAATTGCTTTGGAGGAGTTTAACCACGAGTAAGTAGTCTTTTGTACCAAAAGAGTTTTACCTGGAATGCATAAGAACGTTCTTCTTACTTTTCAACAAAGTAATGTAGTATATGAATACGTGTGCCATTGAGATGGTCAGTACATGGGTCAAACATATCAGCGTTTGTAGGACAGAATCCGCCAGCATGTGCCGAAGTCAATTCGGAATAGAACCGGTCAAGAACGCAAATAACCAGAACGCCAAGGTAAATCAGCTAATTCTATACCTCATTGTAACTCGGCAATTGAAAATCATTTGTTACACAACCAAAAATGTGCATCTCACTATAAAGACAATCAATTTTTTATTCGTTCTAAAGCAAGATCTAACTTCAATCTATCTGTCTTAGAATCGAATTTTATCGCTCTTCATAAATCTAATTCATGCGGACAGAAAGAGTTTGCGATGCATGAATTTATCAATAAAATCCGTCAAATTTCAATTTGATATAAAAAATAAAAGTTAAAAATTTAAAACCAACTGTATCATTACGAAAAATCGATCTCGATCTATAAAGGTCATCATCAGTTTCTTATTCAAATAGATTTTATTTGATTCTATTTAATTCTATTTGAATAAAAAACTGATGATGATCTTTATAGGTCGAAATCGATTTTTTGTAATGATACAGTTGGTTTTAAATTTTTAACTATTTTCTATATTAAATTAAAATTTGACCGATTTTATGAATAAATTCATGCATTGCAATTTGATCAGTTAAATAAAATCGTCAATGTAACTTTACTGGAAAAAGGGTAATAGATTTCTGATAAAAGACTTTTGACAGAAAGAGTTTGTTTACAAACATAAATTATTAGCATAAGTGTAAAAAATTTTCTTTTTAGTTCCAAATTTTATCACAAAACTTGTATAATTTTGTTTCTATTTTTCCAAAAATTTTTTACGCTGAAGAACTGTGGTTTTAGTTTATTAAACAGTTCCGATTATTATAATAACTGCTACTAACCTTAAATTTTAGCCAATCAGAATCAGTCTTAAAAATTTTTCCAATATTACATTAAGTTCTTTAGTTCATTCTAGCAAAACCTCCGGAAGAGAGCTAGACGAAAACGTTCAAGTTTTTCAAAACAGCTTTTTTTAAGGCTACTTATTGAACAAAAGAGTTTCAAATGAAACACTTTGTTTTTTTACCAATCGTAAAAATAATGATGACAATGAACAAATTCCTAATCATCAAATTAATGCAAGGTTTTTGATCGTCATCTCGTTCTTTCTGCAACCCGCGGTTGAGTATTGATTATATCGTTAAGATCGTTTGCTTTTTTTTATCAAAACATATTTTTATAATTTTTTATGTAAGGTTGTTCAAAAGCATCAGAGTTTCATAAAGAGGTTGCATCCGGAAGCTATTAGTTTTTGATAGCAAATTATAAACCTTTTATCAATAGTATAAACTATTATAACTCACCAAAGTCTTGTTCGGTTAAATTTGAGTTTATGTTAAAGCATTTTTCATTCCAACCTAGAGAAATATTAAATGAGACCAACCTGCATGTCGCAGATAAATTGAAACAACTGCAAAAGTTGCTCCATGGATCTAAAATAAAAATAAACTAACTTATTAGCGCTCAGTTACAATAATATAAAAATGGCTGTACAAGACATAAATAATGCTTATAAATTAATGTTCTATAAAATAAAGAAATTGCTTAATGTGTTTGAACTTTTCATAACCAACAAAAAGTTTTAACAAACTGGATGACGTCTCTGTTGACGTAAATTTACAATAAAATATAACATGCGTCAACGAATCCTATTAAATGACATCAACAAATTTTGCTTTAAACTACTCTGTCAAATTATATACTGTACAAAATACTTTTCTGCAGGTGTTCCCAAAACCGTGTACGCGTATCAATAGCAGTTTGTAATTAATTTTCTGGTGACACAAAAAAACGTACAATTTGTTTGTCTTAAGCTTTGTGTGACTACTTCCAAAAAATTGATATCCTCACCCAGCGTGGTCCAACTATGGGCAAAGAATTTTTGCGGCCCGCGGAACCATTTTGCACAATTCAAGTCTTGTCGATCAGGAGCGGCGACAACTTTTTCTAACAAGGCATGGCGAACTTATGGGACAGAGTCTAGGGTTAGGACGAAAATAGGAAAATCGGAGACCGATTCCAAGTGAAGACCTTTTTTTTTAGCGAACACTATGATTTGGAACAATTTCTAGCCGGCTGAGGCCCGCAATCTCGAACAATTTTGAAAAGTGGGCCGCAAGAGTGAAGAAGTTGGACCACCCTGTCCTAACCATTTCATACGCAATTTATAGTTAAACTTGTTGAAAGTTTTTTACTCCAACCAACAGTTTTATTTAATGCTTACAAACATAGGTCGGTGAAAAAAAGTGATGCAAAAAGAACATAAAGAAATTATAGAGTTTTATTTTTATTTTCCAGGTCTCAGTAAATAAATATTCTTAAAAGCACCAAATACAATATTTGGTACGTCTGATAACTAGTTAAAGACTTTTAAAGTTTTTGAACGCATCATTTTACACATTCGATTAGCTTGATATTTGATACAGTCAACTCCGCTTTCTTGCGGACACCAGATCAGCCAGGAACCGCTTTATTTGGACAAAAGTCTCACAAACAAAACAAAAGTAAGTATCGCATCCACATATGTTCACGCAGATGTTTTCTTTACTTTATTTGGACAAATCTTTGCTTAATTCGGATAATGAATGCCACTGTATTGTCGCATTAACAGTAAATCTTCATTAAACACCTTTATGTACGCTTTGGCAACCATGGACATGAACGCCTTACCGGCCGCTGTTGAAAAAAATGTCAAATACAAACGTGTTTAAACTTTTTGGACAATTTTTTAAAATGTATTAGCAACAGTCAGCTGTCCAAAGTAAGTTACATGATAGACATTAAAGAGTGTAAGTAGGCTTTCTTAACCCGTATTATCCCAAGGCCTTTAAAAATCAAAAAAATATCCCGAAATTTTGTGTGGCGGCTGATTTTCAGACTATTTGACGATTCTGTAAGTCTCATCTCGTTCGCAATACCAAAAGGCCCTTTTTTAGGGGGGTCTACTTTTGTAGTCAGTGGGATTATCCAATATCAAATTTTGCTCAAATTGATATTTTTCGGAGTTGGAATCTAGCACAGGTTTTGCGTTATTACTGCTCAAAACGAAATGTTTATGCATAAAATGTTGTGCATTTAGAGTCTGGACGGATATAGAGTGGCTAATTCCTCAATATTCAGGCAATTAGCTAAGCTTAGGCTATTGTTACCACTTTCTCCTGATGGTTTACCAGTAGATGATAAGTCCCATTTACTTCTCATCAATAAACCCTTCCTAAGTTTGTTATAGTTGAAAATAAGAAACAAATGATAGAAGCAGGAAAAGATGTTTATTTCTCATGAAACAGTTGAAAACACGTGTTTACATGCAAGCTTTGACTACATTTTCCACAAGAATTACGACAATTTTTTTTACAAATCGCACATCTTCTCACAGAAGCGGGAGAAGGATAATGCCCTATGCCATCTAGACGTATTTCATCCGCCTAGACGTATTTGAAAGCACGGGCTGGACGACTTCTGACATCCAGAATCTGTGAAGCAGACCTTCTGATCATAATGCTGACGACTCGTCGACGGAAGTCCTTTTGGGAAAAGACTTCACCATAAATGATCCTATATATACGCCAACTATATACAAATGCGATGTTTATCGCATTTATGATCAGTGGCCAATACCATTTTTTGCCACGAATTACTGGCCTGAGATCGGACAAAGCACGGTCTAGCAGATCAACACCACCCATTCCGCGATTGTATGCAGCAATCACAGCTGGTTCAGTGATGTTTCCTCTTCCCTTCCCTCTGATCCACCTCTTGGCATTTTCCACTGGCTCCACCCCATATGCATTACTTCCGATGGTGACTACTGAGTTATCATTCCACCGCACAATTTCCAGGTTGCTCGCGCTCCTGAAATCGTACGACCCGCTTTCCCTTTTCTTCATATCACTAACATCTGCCAATGGGCATTTTCCAATCCGATTGTTTCTCATGGTACCGGTGGCTCTGAAACCTTTCACATCCAAGTCAACAAGCAGCTTATAACTTGAAAAAAAGTTGTCAAAGAAAACACTATGGTTGACCGGATTGTCGCATGTTTTCAACGCAGTTTTGACAACGCGCTCGCCAAGAGGAACATCTTCTGCATTTGGCGACTTTCCTTCATATATTTCAACGTGGTAAGGCAAACCAGTTGAACTTGCCAGTACCCAAAGCTTATACCCGAAACGAATAGGCTTTCCCCTGATGAACTGTTTGCATGAGTGACGTCCATAGTATGGCACCATGGACTCGTCTATGCTTAGATCCTCATGAACTGCACCAAATCGTCTCAGCTTCTCATTCAAAATATCATATAATGGCTTCACTTTCGCCATTCGACAGTCACTCAAGCATTGATTGTTTGCTGCATGCAGTACCGATTTTATTTCAAAAAAGCGATTCCTACTCATAGTTGTGCAAAAAGCATCACATCGTAAATCCGGGTCTGTGCTCCATTAGTCTCTTTCTGATAGGCGTATATTGTAGGCTGACAGAAAAATCAGTCCAATAAATTGCATCATTTCTTCCATAGAAACGCTAAATTTCGGCTTGTTCTTGTTGCAGGTGGCATATCGGTTTTTTTCATTTACCAAAAATTCTGCCATTTCTGAAAACACACTTTCAAAAGTGTTCCAAATTGTTGCTTGAACAAGCTCAGGATGTTTGTTGATTAACTGTGCTTGCGCCATTTTATCCTGGTCCAAAGATGAAGTAGGTTTTGGCTGAATGTGTTTCTTCTCCCATTTAACATTATCGTTTTTCTTGGCTGATTTCTTTGCTTTTTTGGATGTTGGTTCACAGCTACCTTGCTCTTCCGAGTCGGAATCAGACATGACCTCATTGCTAGTGATTTGAAACACTTCCACTTCTCCTGCAACCTCATTTGGCAGACCTGTTGCATCCAGAATCTCTTCATTTTCACATTCCATATCGCTATCTTCACCTCCAGTATGAAGCCCTATCATGACTATATCAGCAGTTTCAGGGTCATCGTTTTCGATTTGACTGATTGCATCATTCAGTAAACAATGTTGGGTATTCTTTTTACGATAAAATGTTTTAGTGCTTATCATCCTGCTAGTATTCCTGCAAAAACTGTAGCCTAAAATATTTTTATAAACAGTGCATCATCAGTCTCAGGCTTTACAGAATAACTCAACAGTACAAAAAACTTAGGCAAAAAGAAAACCTCTAATTGACGTAATAATGCAGAAAACAATAGTACATGATTACTCTATAGCATAACAAAGATAAGGCAAAAGTTGTAAGAATGTTGAACTTTTATAGGCCTACGTCTAGCTGATAACTCGCTTAGTCAAATTCCTGTCTGGATAGATTTTATGACCTCGTATTATCCCACTGACTACATTTGTAGACTCAGCTATTCCAGCGGCAGTAGCTTTTCTCCGAACTGCAGTATTGAGAAACTTTCTAATGATTTCACATCTATAACTCAAGTACCTTTGCAAGAACTTTCTTTTTTCACGCTTCGTTACGCTTCATTGAATTTTTCGCGCGAAAACAAAAACGAGGCTTGTGAACACAAAATTGCGGTTTTTTAGATACAAGAAAACCTATCAAAAATATTCAGAATTTAATGAATTTATGTTGAACTTGAAAGTTTCAACATAACTCTATGTGAAGAAGCGAAAAACTATTAAATTATATCTGTTTTGAGGGTAGAAAGCGCTCTTTGAAAATAGGTTTACTTTTGTAGACAGTGGGATAATTTGGGTTAATGTTGAGTTATGAATTTAAAGTTTTTTTTTGTTTGTTTTAACGATTATTGATGTTATTTAAATTTATAATTCGTAAATGATCCTATCTTGGTATTAAGGGCTGTTTTCCTGAACGTTTTTCGTTAGCTCCTACTACCTTTTTGCGTTATAATGGTAGATTGGTGTATTAGCACCTTGCCGTTTATCTTTCGTTAATACAGACAAAATCTTTCGGGACTAAACTGTCTGAATAAAGCGAAGTCGATTTTATATGTAAAGAGCTTTTGCTGCTCAATGTAAAAAAAACTATCTTTTTCAAATTTATTGTAGTGTTTTATTTAACCAAAATACTCTGCGCTAATCTTTTTTTTTGTCTTCACTTACAAAAAATAAAAAATAAAAACTTTTAAAATCGCTAGATTATACTGTATATAACCATTTTGACAGACCCTTATTTCAGAACAATAGCTTCAGTGTCTTATCTTGAAAAAATTGGTTGCTGAGATCCTGCAAGTCCCGCAAGTAATTTTGACTTTTAATTTTATCTTTTGCTGTATAAACTACAACGGCGGGACATAAATTAATTATCAATGGTTTTAAAATTTTTTATAACTTATTTACTAATTTCTACATAAACTGTAAATTATAAACAAAATTTTATATCTGAGTCCCGTTTAAAACGAAATTTTTCTTTAAAAATTAAAAAAAAAAATTTGTCAAAAGCCACATTAAGACATCAACTGCTGTAGTCCTAGCTGATATTTATTAACTGATCTAATGAATAAATCAGAAAACTCAATTAACAAGAAGTCAACAGGATTGCTAAAATAAACTTTCAGTTTTTCTTATGTAAGTTCCGCAGCATCAATAAAACAATGACGGGTTTACGTATAGTGTTTATATTTAGCAAATTTATTTGTATAAAGCAGGTAGCTTTAGTTAAAAGTTAATGAAAAGGTTAAAAAAAACCCTCAGTATATTTTGAACGTCATCCGATCATCTATGTCTATCAAACACTCAAAAACTAAACAAGATTTTGAGGTCTACTTTCTATCAAACTTTTGTTGTTGTTGTTGTTGTTGCGGTTGTTATGGTTAAGAAAATTTTTTTAGTTTATTTTTTATCAGCAGATTTGTGTAATTTGAGGAAAATAAATATTTACAAGAATGAAAATAGAATTCTTCTGATCAAAAATAGTCAATCGATTGGTAATAAGCTAATCTAATTTTATGGGGTGTGCCCAAATCTTATACACAGAACCAAGTTTTATGCTTAAAAAAAGTCGCTCACATCTAATACTTTTTAATACAATCATCATTCACAGCAGTTTGTATGAAAAAATCAATAGTCTCAAAAGTAAAAAATAAACCTGAAATCTAAGCATTTGAGTGATTAATCAACAGATTTTTTACACGAAGATTTGTGGCTATTTTGAATTTTGTGCAACCTTCAATAAACACTAAATAACTGTTAAAAATTAAATAGGATTAGTAAAATGGAAAACACGGGGCAAAATACAGTCACGATCCGGTTCATGATTTGATATGAAGAACCATACACAGATATTCAATAAAGAAATGTTAACTTGAAGATAAAAAGTAACTTTTAACAGCAAATTGCAAATTAATTGGAGCTTTCACCACCCTTTTAACTAGGCTTACGTCGTCCTTTATTAGTCGAGCGAAGACCAAAAAAAAAGTCTTTACTTTAAATTTTGTATCAATAAATAATTAAAAATCACGTTTGTCGAGTAAAAGTCGCCATAGTTCCGTATTGTTTAAAGAAGCATTGGTGGTAAAAAAAAGATTAGAGGGAGCTTTCAGTCTGGAAATTGTAAATTTGTTGGGTAGAAGATCCATCAATTCTACTTTCGTTTTTGTGCCAAAAGGCTTTTCGCTTCCTTTGTAAGAGATATTGAGGTTGGTGAAGGCGGAAGAAAATTTTGATTAAATTGGACTCCACCAAATTTTTTGAGTTTCTTTTCTTTTAACCACAGTAAAAAAGAAAATTCCAAACCCCTAAAAAGATAAGTCAATAATATAATTTATAGATTTATTTAGTCAAATTACTATATCCCTTTACAAGTCTAATTTAAGAGCAAGGTTCAATTGTTTTGTAATATGCTGTGTTTTTGTGTATCACAGATTTCATAATGATTTGAAAACCAAGTAACCAAGCTAGGGGAAACAAAAGGCTTTGATTGAATAAAGAAAGTTTTGTTTTTTATTCTGCTTCTCAGCTTTCTTTGAAGAACGCCAACTTAATATTTTTTAATACTTTTCCAAATTTATTGGAATCATGAAAATATTATCTGTTGTATTTGTATGCCGTGACCTGCAAAGTTAATTTTCTGTTTTTTAATAATTTTTTTCTGAACTAGTTTTTTCACGTTAGGATTATATAACTTTTTATGTATGAATTTAATCATATACAAATACTTTTTTAGATCGTTAAAGAACCATTAAGCTAAAATCTAAACACCGCAGGTTTGTTTGCTCATAAAAATTTAAAAAAAACTGCGACAATCTACAACCTGAAATAAATCTTATCAAGAAAATAAATAAAAAAATCATCAGTAAGAATAAAGTTATAAGCTTGAAACCTTATATCAAAAAAAGGACATAACAAGAAATTAACTTTACAAAGGTATTTGATTTTCAGAATACAATATTTTTTTTATTGAACTATTTTGTGCTGATAAATCGCATTAATAAAATAGTATTTAAAAAATGTAAAAACCTGTAATGAATTGAAAATAACAAATAACCAACTAAACAACTTCTCGTAGCCCAGACTGTTGAAAATATAAGAGGCCAAGAGAAGGAATACAAAGATCCAAGCTAGACCAGTGAAGCAAACCATGGTGACGGTGACCATGGAAATGATGAACTGTTGCTCCAGTGTTTTCTTCACAGCAAAGGAGACGACCTAATTATACCATGTTTGGTGGAAACGACCATTGCAACATTAAGTGAAAAAAATAAACGAATTAAACAAACTGCTTACGTTTTTCGACTTTCCAAACAGTTCGCAAAAAACCACAAAAACAGTCTGGTTGAAACACAACATGATGCCGATTGATAGGAAAAATCCAAGAGCAAAGGATAAAAGCCAGCATGCATTCTTTGAAAAAGAGATTGGTTCTGCCAAGAAAAAACTCTTTTCAAAATGCTTAAAAAACGTTTTAAGTATATTAAAGCTTCTTATTTGTTTTGCAAAAACGAAAACTGTGACGTTTTTCGGGATCGTAGCATATCGGTAATATTAAAAATCAATTTTTGTTTTCAAAGTAAAATTATTTTGTTGATGCTTAATAAAAATCATTACCAGAGGTCATGTGACATCATTTACTTTTTGAAATATCAACAAAGCCCAATCCAATGCTATAGCCTACTCATAACCGGAATGATCAAAGACATGATGCAAGCAACTTCACCATTTGAGGTGTCAAAAAAAAGAAACCGGACTGTATCAATCACGCTCTTGGCACAATGCCAATCGGCAAGCCACTAGCTTACCGTCAAACACAACTTCTTAGCTCTCTTGTGTTGCAATTTCTTTAACGTAAGTCATTCCGTTTTTGTGTTTCAGGCTTTTATGTAACATAGTGTTGGTAGCCTTTGTCACAATTTTGTTATTTTGTGTCGCGTTTGTTTGTACTCCGTGCTGTTGGTTGTTACGAAACTGTTAGTAGCTCAAGAATAGAACAACGAATCAACTTGAAGTTTTTCTTTTAAATAAGTGTTTTAAACATCTTAAAGAGGTTTATGGTAAAAATGTGATGTCAAGGACGCAAATCTTCAAATGGCACAAACGTTTTGAGAAAGGCCGTGAGGAAGTGGAGGATAATTACAAGACGAGACGACCTTCCACAACGAGGACAGGTGAAAACATCACTAGAGTGAAGCAGCTGGTGCGAAGTGATCGCATGTTAACAGTACGAATGATATCAGATGAACTGAGCTTAAACAGAGAAAAAAGTGCGGACAATCTTGCTGCAAGATCTGGGGATGCGAAAGGTCTGTGCCAAAATGGTTTCCATGATTTTGTCGGAAGACCAGAAGCAGAACTGAGTCAAATTTTGTGAAGACATGCTGGAGAAAATTAAAGACGAACCGGATATTTTTAGGCAGATCATCACAGGTGATGAAACTTGGGTTTTCCAATACGATCCTGAAACAAAGAGGCAAAGCATACAGCGGAAAACTGCAAAATCACTGAAACTCAAGAAGCGCATGTCAAAAATAAAAAATCAAGGTCATGCTGATCGCTTTTTTCAATCAGAAAGGTAGGGTTCATCATGAATTTGTACCTGAGGGTCAAACAATAAATCAGCACTTTACCAGCAGGTTCTCATTTGCCTTCATAACCGAGTTCGACGAAACAGGCGGGAACAGTGGAGTGACAAGTCATAGCTTCTCCACCATAACAACGCCCCCGCACACAAGGCAATTAGTGTGAAACAGCTCTTGGTCAAAAAACAAATAACAGCTCTTGACCATCCTCAGTATTTCCCAGATTTAGCGCCTGGTGGCTTGTGGCTTTTTCCCAGGCTGAAGGTTGTGATGAAACGAATTCATTTCTCGTCTCTAGAAGAAATCAAGGCCTCAGTGACGAGGGAGCTGAAGAGACTCAAAGAAGTGTATTTTACCAAGTGCTTTCGTTGGTGGCAAGATCGAATGCAAAAATGTATTGACTTGGAGGGGGAGTACTTTTAAAGGGGCAATTCTTAAATTATCAAAATATGTTATATTAAACTTTTTATAGCAACAATCCGGTTTAAGTAAGAATGATCAAATCAATCAACAAGCAAGTGCTGCAAAACCTGTTTTGTCCTCTTTTTTTTGTTTGTCACATGACATTTAATTTTAGTTATAAAACACACATACGTATAATCAACACAACTCATAATAAACGAGATAAAATTAAAAACAGATGTGTATACTTTTGGTATTACGGCGGGCGATTATTAGATAATAGAAAAGAAAAAAAGATTAAACAATACACTTTTAAAAATAATTAGGATGTTTAACATAATGAATATAATAGATGCACAAAAAATTAGAAAAAATTTTTATACAAAACGATGAAAAAGAATTTTAAATATTTACATTTAGTGAATGGTTAATGAGTTGATATTACATGTAAATACAAAACATAAAAGGAACAAAAAAAACGCGACATAACAATTAATAATGTATTAACAATAATAAATAATTTTACACAATAATTGGCAAGCGAAGAAAAGCGATATTTGCAATGGAAAAAACAATTAAAAAAAAAACGAATGATATTTATACGCGGTACTTTAGAAGTATTTAATATAAAAAAAAACGGAAATAATATAGAGTTAATAATATGTTAGGTATCATAATTATTGTTTATTTTTAATTAATTTTATAGTTTTCAATTGATTGAAATGACAGCTTTGGTAAGCCTAAGGGGTAAAGAAAGAAAAGAAGAGTTTCCAGTTACTATTACAAGGAAAAAAATAATATAGAAAAAAATATACGTATAGAGGTAAAATAAGGGAAGGAAGAATTTACTGTAAATAGTCAGGAAAGTTTTCCTTTAAGAAAGTTTTGAATTTTGTTTTAATTTTATATTTTTTATCAATTAGGGAGGAAGTAGGGATGGGGGTATTAGAAAGAGAAATATAGTTTTTTATATGATATAAGGAAAGTCTGATTAATGAAGCTAATTTAGTTGTTATGATGTAGGGTGCGCCAGTTGTGTTTGTGTAATTAAAAAGTAATGTGTCTTGTGTAAGGGGAGTGGGTTTTTTAAATATGGAAGTAAGAAGAGGTTCTAGATGTGCAATTAGTTTTTTGGTAAAGGGGCAGGAGAAGAAAAGATGGTGAGGATTATCAGAAGAGAAGGAGCAGAGTTTGCAAAAAAAATCGTTGGGGTTTCGGGGTTTGAAGTTGTGTTTGGAAAAGAAACATCCCCAGGTATAACCTTTATAGGCTGTCCTGAAGGATATTTATTTTTCCAGGTTAGAGAAAAGGGAAGGACGGGGTTTTACAAGGGCTAGACATAGCCACGTATGAGAGGTAGTAGTATCTGAAATAGGAATAGGGTTAGGTTCAGGTTGTAGTAAGATTTGATATAGAGATTTGAAGGTTAGGTTAACAACGTCTTGAGGGAAAGTAGAGATTTTTGTGAAAGAGAAAGGGTTTTGTACCAGAGAGAGTTGGGTTTAGGACGGTGGGGTTGAGAGTTAGAGTAGAGTCCAGGTTTTATACGTATGATTTTAATGCCAATACTACAGATTGCATAGAACATCCAAAAATAAGAATGAGGATTAGGGGTTTTAAGAAGATAGATAAATTTTCATAAAAAAGCTGTGGATGTTTTGATTCCTATATTGGGGAGGGCAATACCACCGTCTGGTTTGGGTAGGTAAAGGGAAGATCTTTTAATGGATTTAAAAGGGGAGAAATTCCATAAGAATTTGAAAAGAAGAGTAGTTAGAGATTTAATCTGTTTGGTGTAAGAAGAATAATTCTAGAAAGAAAAAGGATTCTAGGTAAAAAGTGTTGATTTAAAGAAATAGTTTTTGAGTAAAGGGAATCTTTAGGATTTAAAGTCGCCAAAGAGGTGTGAGGGAGTGAACGAATAAGGTCGTCCCAGTTTTTTGACAGATTTTCTTTGTGAAAAGAAAAAGTTATTCCAAGGATTTTAGTAGAGGTAAAAGTTTTACCTTGGGGAAAAATAGAGCGAAAAGATGATAGTAAATTTGGGGAGTTAGAGATTATAGAGGTTTTGGAATGATTAATTTTGAGACCAGAATAAGAGGAAAACTCTTCGATTATCTCACGAATTTCACAAAAGGATTGGGGTGATGATATAAAAAGGGTCAGGTTATCGGAATAATGGCTGACTTTAAGTGAAGAGTTACCAATAAAGATTCCTTGGATTTTAGATGAAGCTAATATTTTTTTTGTTAGAGGTTCAATGCCAATTAAGAATAAGAGCATGCTAAGAGGGCACCCTTGGCGAATGCCACACTTAACAGAAATAGGATTGGAAAGATAGCCATTTAGGTTAAGTTGGGCTGTTAAGTCAATGGGAAAGATTCGAATCCAGTATAGAAGAGTAACTGGAATTCCTAATTTTGAGGCGGTAGAAAGAATAAATTCGTGAGATATTGTATCGAAGGCTTTGTAAAAGTCGATTTGGAGAATAGCTAAGGGTGAACAAAGTCATTTTGTAAAGTTGATAGCAGAAAGGATGTTTAGATGGTTATTGAAGATCTATCTGTTTGGTAGTCCGCATTGTTGTCCTAGGGAAATTATCGAGTTGAGGATAGGTTTGAGTCTGGAGGAGATAATAGAAGATAGAATTTTGTAATCAGTATTTAGAAGAGAGATAGGGCACCAATCTTTGACAGAAGTAGGGTTAGGTTTTTTAGGGATGAATTTGATTAATTTACGGGATTGGGAAGAAGTAAGTTGTTTTTGAAGGTAGGAGTTGTTGAAGGTTTGGCATAGGATTGGAGTTAACAAGGGAAAAGAACTATAAAAGCTTGGGGTAAAACCATCAAGGCCAGGGGCAGAATTTATATTAAGGGTTTGTATAGCTTCACGAATTTCATTTTGAGTAATTAAAGGGGAGTATGAGAGAGTTTGAGTAAAGACATTTGGATTAGCGGTAAAAATTTGGTCAAGATAGATAAAAGATTTAGGAAGAGTAGTTGTTGGGTTCCATAGGTTTTTAAAGAAGAATAGATAGGAGAAGTTATTTGAAACATTTTGTTTTGTAGATGAGGAAGGGGACGTATTTGAGTCAGAAGTAAGAAGGGATTTCGATTGGATTAATTTTTCAGTCACAGAAGCAAGAGAAGAGAGATTGTGAATACTTGTCAGTGGGGGTAGGCGGGATCTAATTTGTGCTCCTAATTGTTTGTTTTGTTCTATTTGTTCTAATTTATTTGTGATGTTAGATATTATTTCGTGTTGTTCAGATTGTTTTGCCTTAATTAAATTTTCTTGTAAAGTGATTTGTTTTCTAATCGTTTTATTATAATTTAGTTTTGAGTAAAAGATTAATTGTTGTTTAATTTTAAATTTAATTAGATCCAACCACTGTAGGGGCTGTTGAATGGGATTAAGGGGAGGGAAGAGGTTTTTAATAAACAGGTTGATATAGAGAATTGTTAAAGAAGAGTCAAGGATGGAGTTGTTTAATTTCCAATGAGAAGATTTGTATTTTATTTTAGAGGGTATTTTAAGAGAGAGAAAAGGAGCTTTGTTATGGTCAGAAAAGGATATGTTATGATAAGAGGAGTGAATTATTTTGGCTATTAGGGATGAAGAAATATAGATCCTGTCAGGTCTTGATGTAGGATAGGAACGGGAAAAGGAGAAAGTTCTGGAGTTAGAATAGAGATAGCGGTATGAATCAATTAGGTCAAAATTTGTGAGTATTTTTTGGAATAGGATTTTGTCATTTGTATTAGGGGTGTAGTATCCGGTTCTGTCGATTGGGTTTAAAACTAAATTAAAATCGCCTGCAATTATTACGTAGTTATTTTTTAATTCTAATTTATGGAGGTAGGAAGTCAGGGTTTTGATGGCTTTAATTTGATTTGAGGTTTGGGTAGAGGTTTTTCCAAAGGGCAGGTAACAATTTATGAGGATGTAGTTTACATTGGATAAAGTAAAAAAAAATAGATTGAATATAGTTAGGGAGGATTAGATGGGATGTGATCATTTGTGAGGTTAGGTGGATGTGTTTGGTATTTATAATTATAAGTGTTCCTTGTTTATGTGCAATTATTGATGTTAATGAGTGATCAGTGTTGGGATAAACTAAAAGGTTGTGTTGGTGTGAGAAGTGCGATAGTTATTGGTATTGTATTGTATGAGTTTCCTGAATGCATGTGAAGTGTATGTTGTGTTGAGAAATATAAAGTGCAAGTTTGCTTGAAGATTTGTTAAAACCGTTTATGTTTAGAGAAGCGAAATTTATTAGCAGGATTAATGAGTTTTATATTTGTGAGAGGAAATAGAGTAAAAAGAGAAATTAATAAATAAATAAAGGAGTAAAAAAAGTAGGTGCATAAATAAATACACATGAATATATAATGAAATAAAAAAAGCAAGTAAGACCTGGGAATCGAACTCGTGTTTTTGAAACATGTGAAGTGTGTATGTGAAAAAGAAGTGCGATTGGACTGCGTGCATGTGAAAATGCTACGTGGGAAAAAAAAGCAAAAGACCTAGTAATCGAACGGGTGTATTTGAAACATGTGAAGTATGTGAAGAAGATGTGTGAATGAAATGCGTGCGAGTGAAAAAAAAAGGTGCTTGAAAAAGAAAAAAAATATAAGACCCAGGAATCGAACGCGTGTATTTGGAACATGTGAAGTATGTATGTGAAAAAGAGGTGCAAAGGAAATGTGTGCATGTGAAGGATTTACGTGGAAAATGAACACAATCTGTTGTTGTGATGTTTCCTAATATGGTGTTGTTTTGATTCATGTTAGTGTCACGTGAATATTGGGTGTGGTTAAAATTTATAGTTAAAATTATGTAGCAGTAGAAGAAAAAAAACATTTAACAAAATAAAATAACTTTAAATGACTTACCTTGGCTGTCATAATCATAATATAATAACGAAGAGATAAAGAAAAATTACAACTCACTTTTAAACACATTTATTTACGATTATTTAATTTTTATATAAAAAGAAACAAAACAATTACACGCTATTTTTTCTTCGTTTTTCTTTCGAATTAGCTCTCTCTTTTTTTGGTTTCAAATCTATGGATATACTGGATAATTGGGACGAGGGAGATAATTTTCTTTTTTGAATTTGGGAATCGTTAAGGGAAAGTGGAATTTGGGGGTTATTTTCTTTGCTGGTTGTAGGTTGAGGAATTTTTGCGTATTGAATATTATTGAATGATTTTATAACTTCTTCCTGGCTAATGTTAAAGGATGAGATATTAATGTTAGGATTGTTATTTTTCTCGTTGGGTAGGGTTGTGGGGTTTTGGTTTAGAAGGAAAATTTTGGGTTGTTTTCTTTATGTTCTGTTTGGTTAATTTGATTTTGGTTAATGGGTGGAGAAACCGCACAAAAATATCTTGGCATCTTTGGAAGCAGTCGGGGAAATTGCTTGCCCTATGCATAGCGCCTCCGACACTTTCCTTCAAGTCAGCAGGGAGACACATTAAAAAAATGTTTTTAACTCAGAAAGAGCTAGCTAAATGTGAGAGAATGCTTCAAATTTTTTTATTCTTATTTAAGTATAGCACTGTTTCGTTATTAAATAAAATTAGTACTAACATTATTTTCAAAAATTAGTGCCTCACCATCCACAAGCTTCACGGCACGTCACTGGTTACGATGAAGCAACAAAACAATCACGATTAAAAGAATGGAAAGCAGCAACTCAGAGAAAGTTCAAACCACGAAACACTGTAAACTAACCCAAATACTAGAATCCCTTGCTACAGCATTCCAGTTGGCAAAGAGTGCCACAACTCCAACTCCACTAAGTTGCCGTTAGCTAGTTACCAGCGGAGCACAACAATTCAAAAATCGACGTAATAATCCCGACGTTTTAAAAGTTTTCGTGTTACTCGAACTTTTGTCGTCACTATTGGGGGCACGGTGCTGCGACAGTTGATCGAACGACACTTAATCGAACGACAATTGATCGAACGACATTTGATCGAAACGACACTTGATCAAAACGACACTTGATCGAAATGACATTTGATAAAAAAAGATTATACTTTTATATGTTTCTGCAATTAAACAATCTGTTTGTTACTGTAAATTAGAATCATAAAAAGCAGAGGTCATCAGTAAGAAGACAGTCTTTTTTTAATTTTTATAATTTCTTGTTAATGTCAAGGTAAGGGTTTTCTAATAAGGTCCCTGGGCAAAGCATTTTTAAGGGGGTAACAACTAAATTTCTTGTCATGGTTATGTTTGTCATGGTCATGATTATAGATACCTATTGCTGACATTTTTTTCATTCTTTTTACATTGTAGTCAATTATTTAGGGGGCATTGTGCCATGGCCTACCCTTAGAGACACCTTGCCGATATTAGAGACAGGTTAAAAGAAAAAATCTATTTTTTTAGAGATTACTATGTTTTTGGGTCAAAAAATTGACAAAACCGGGACAGATTTAAAGTAAGACCTTTTTTTTGAGATCACTATGTTTTTGGAACAAAAAATTGACAAAATTGGGACAGATTCAAAGTTGTAAATTTCTCTTTTTATTATTTGATCAAGTGGCGTTTCGATCAATTGTCGTTCCGATCCAATGTCGTTTGATCAAGTGCCGTTTAATCAAGTGTCGTTCGATCAACTGTTGGGTCACTTGGTGGCATAGCGTTTTTGTTAAAAATATCTCTGATTTCCTAGCGCACGAGTTATTGCAGGTTCCTTCCTTTGGTGAACTAGGTGCGAGGAAATAAAATTGATCATCTGCGGGCTCAAAGCAGGAATTTAAATTTTTCAAACTAAATGCCGCACTTTTAAGTCTGTCAATTAAAACTTTATTTGTGCCGCAGTGTAAGTGGAGCTCTAAGAATTTCAGGTTTTTACTGATGACCTTAAATGGGTCTTGATAAGTAGGATGCAAGAAGCGGCAATGATTGTCATTTTGCACGTAAGCATAAGTGCTTTCTAGCTAGAAAAGAGCTTTTCGAAATGTGATTCTCTTTTATTTTCCCGCAGTGATATAAAGTGTAAAGATGTAACGTATTGGCCAAACTTTGTTTCTATAAAATTAGAATTGCCTGGAAAGTCAGTGTCAAAGCATCCACCAAAAAGCTCGCCAGGAAATCTAATTGGTTGGCCTAGCACAGAGTCGTTGGAGGAAAAACCTTGTAAGTCTTTTTTGGGGGCGTTCTCAAAGGTCATTAAAGCCCAGGGTAAATGGTCGTACCAATCAGTTGGGTTATTTTGGCACTTGAGGCTGCTCTTTAAAGTCCTATTTAAACGTTCTACAAGTCTCTGCGCTTGCGAGTGATAAGCGGTGGATTGGTGTGCCTGAGACCCGACCCGAGAAACTTGTCATGAGGGGGTTCGCATTAGTTCGTCAAAACACGATTTCTAAACTTAGCACTGGTCATGGGCCGAAACTTTTTCAAACTTACAATTTGGATTAAATGAAGCCCAACATGCTTTTCGTAGTCTCGTGGTTGAATGAGTTTTTTGTCCACCCGTGAACGCAGCTATTAAATATCAATCATCACGTGATATCTTGAAAACGAAAAACACTAGGAAGTTCTAGCTTGGACACATGTGTTGTACATACCTTCAAGTTTTATTTCATGTTTTACAAGTGCTCAATGTGACCACCACCGGCAGAACGGACGACATCAAGTCGATATGAGAATTTATTCCAAACACGCCTCAGTATGTCGCGGTCCATAGTGTTGATTGCAGCTGTTATTCGATCTTTCATGTTATCGATATTTGCTGGGAGCGATGGAGTATAAAATTTGTCTTTAACTTTCCCTCACAAAAAAGTCACACATAGTGAAGCCCGGGGATCGGGCAAGCCAAGCGCAGAGACCATAGCCGTACCTGCCGGTGGAAAAAGGGGGAAATTGCCCCTTAAGTTTTCAATTTGGGCAAAATCAAATTTTTTCAAGCAGTGACAGGGAAATATTTGGGCAAAGCCAGAATTTTTTTGACAGTGAGAATGATCCACAAAATATTTTGTGGCAAATGCAGAAAAAAGTTAACAATTTTTGGTGAAGACTTTTTTTTTTAGAGAACACTATGATTTTGGGACAAAATGTAGAAATCAGAGACAGATTCAAAGGGAAAACCTTTTGATTTAGAGAACACCGTGATTTTGGGACAAACATTGAGAAATCAGAAAGAGATTTAAAGTGAAGATTTTTTTTAAAGAACACCATAATTTAGGACGAAAATCAAGAAATCTAAGAGAAGTTCTTTTTTTAGAGCAAAATCTAAGAAAAATTTTTTTTCAGAAATCGGAGACATTATATTTATTAATTTTTTTCAGGTTTTCATTCTAGAATCTGAGACAATTTTTTTGTCATATTCATAAAGTACTAGAAAATCATGATTTGGGAAAATGTCACAAAATTTGGGAAAACCTCCATCGCCTTTCAAATTTTTTTGTCTGGTACGCCTATGGAAGAGAACAAGATTAAATAACATCTGCAATCAACGCGGTAGAATCTATTCTGTTTTAAAATTTTAAGGCTTAATTTGCCAATAAAGTAAAACACAATGACAGTTTGATAATTGAATTACATAAGCAAGGTGTTATCGATGATTTTCTACTTAAACATATCATTAGTGTTAAGTGGTATAGTAATAAGTATATGCATATTTCTATAGCTAAATATTTTTCCTGCTTGACTCCTGCATACATCTATTCTTTATTTAAAACACATTATCTGTTCAACAACTTGTTTCTTTTCCTATTACTCACTTTCCCGTTTGGCTACTTTAATCAGCGGGCTGTATTACAACTTCACGCATCACCACTTTCTTGGAACATACACGTATTTAAAACCTATCAGTAAACAATTTTGCCAGTTTTAGTCTAATAAATTTTGTCAAGATAGTAAACAATATTTAAAATTTAAAAAAAGTAGCTATTGTAAAAATTTTTAGAATTTTTAGAATCATTGTATATTAATAGTATAAAAATTTTGAAGAATATAAAAATTGCAATTTTTTTCCTGGAAAATAATATAAAATAAAAATTTTATAATGGATGTGGATTTTAAACCTGTTGATTTTGAGTTGTTGCACAAAGTTGTTGACATCTTGTTGTGTAGGCTGCATCTGACCAATGGGATTATTAGTTTTTCTTTTTGCTTTGAAATAGGTTGTACATTGTGTGTTGTTTTTACCTGAAGAACTCCGCTGAAGAACGCTCGACGTGAGGGACGAAACATCATGTACAAGTTTTGCTTTAAAAAATATATTACGCCTTTTATTGTATTTATTAAAGTTGAACTGACCTTTGATTTATACCAAAAAAACTTATGACTTTTAAATTATATATTGTTCTTGGAAACAGTGTTTACACAAATTTTATATTATTATTTCTTTTTTCGAGATACGGCGATTGATATAATTGAGCTGTCGAACCATGCAAACAAGCAAGCAACAGCAGCTACTTTGCAAAAATTTAATGATTCTGATTGCTTTTAAAAATTTTTAGTGCCTTTTTATAATATTTTTTCGGGATTCGAATCTTTTAATGTTAAAACAAATATATGGACCTGTACCGCCCCAATTCCTTTTCTGCAGACTCGGACCGCATCCGGATATTACTTTATGTGGATCCAGTCATCTCTGATACTACAACTAGCAGAGATGGGCAGAATCTGAAGCAGGAGTAGGAATTCAAATCAATGGAGTCGAAACGGAAGCGGGGGACAGGTGGGAAAATTTGCCTTTTTTGAAAAGTAAGGGAACAGGTCAGCAGATTCCAAAGCAGTAGGTTACACTGGCCCCTAAAATCTTAGAAACTTGATGAAAATATCAAATCGAAAGTAAAGGCTTTTATTCAGCTTCTTTTCCATACATTTTTAAAGAAAATCCAGTTTTTTGGACGCCGATTGAAAGTGATGACCTTTTTTTTTTTAGAGATCACTAAATATTTGTGCTGAAAATGGCTACGATTGCAAAAAGTATCTTTTAAAAATCAAGGTTGTCAAAATTTTCTTTTTCTGAGAGTACCTTTTCAACAAAAAAAGTGCTCTTTTTTAAACTTTGCCCGACCGGCAAAAAAACTCCGGCGCCCTGAGTCGGAGTAACCTCGGGTCATCACTGGTAACTAGAAGTGATGTCAGCCGCCCAGTTTGTGAGGCCGTGCAATGCAGCGCAGTGCAGTGCAGTAATCTTTCAAAAAAAACCTTGTCGCGTACCGCGCAGCGTACAACTTGCAGAGGTGGATTTGAGACACGGTGCTTCGAGATCGAGACGAGACGAGACTTTACATAAGTTGTTTTTAAGCCAGGGTTGTGGAGTCAAAGTGGAAAGTCGGAGTTGCATGTTTTGGGTTGCAGTCGAAACCGAAGTAGTTTTTTGAATATGCTGGAGCCGGACTCGCTCTTTAGATGTGCTGGAGTTGATTTGGTATTCTTCTTTGACCACTCCGAGCCCAATTTTTGGTAAATAGCTGAAAGCTATATTCATATTTATCATCTGAGTGATTCAAAAATAAGCAAGCTAAAATACGGCAAATATTTGGACAAGTCACATTTGAACTTTAATTTGTGCAAACTATTAATAAAAACAATTTTGGCGTTATATTGACGGCCAAATTTGGCTTTTTATTTGAAAAATTAAACTTAAGTTTCGGTTTGGGCATTGTTTTAAAAAATTCAACTAAAGATTAAAAAAAATTTTATAGAAAAAATGCGTCAAAAATGTGCTTCATTTATTTATCACTTTGACGGTCAAGTGACAAATAAATTGAAAGTCTTGATTGGAATTCAGCCCTTCTAAAGCGTCGGGTTTCTTTAAGAATTGTAAGCATTTGTCTAAAACTACCGCTTGTCATTCCCAATACATTCCCAACACTTATAATATGCATTAACCTAACAGAAAAAAAGTGCTTTGGTCAGCAGTTGGGTGTAACCAGAGTAAGAAAAAAAATTTTCAATTTTAATTTACTTTTAATTGCAGACAAGAAAAGGCTTTATAAAATGCTTACTCTGCAATGGTGATTACGATTGCTGTATTTAAAAGCAATTTTTAATGTTGTATTTTTGAAAATTTTCAGAAGGTATCGCTTCTTATCTGCTAAATCCCCCTTGTATGGTTACTAAATGTGACTTAGAATTAGGGTTGTGGACTCGGAGAAATTTTTTCCAAGTCTACAGCTCTTTAAAATTTTTCGATTTGAACTTCGACTCTTGAACATCTGAGAAAACGACTCTGACTTCATTCTAAATTGTGCGACTCTAGCAATTCTGATTTTACAATCTTGGAGGCCCAATTGTCAAGTAGTTAAAAGTTAAAACGCATTAAAGTGCCGTGATTGTAAGCGACATGGCCTCGGTTCAAAACGTACTCAGCCATTCTATTGTGTTCTTAGGAAAAACACTTCTGCGCCACTTTCCCCTCTTGGCGATCTTGGCAAGCAATTCTAAATCTTAGTCATATCTCTATAAAACTAAAAAACCAAAATAAAAAACTTCAACCGTAGGCCTACAGCAATATCTTGGCTTCTCCGAAAGCAGGTCGGGGTAATTTCTTTCCCTATGTATAGCGCCTTCGTCTCATAGAATGATATTTGTAAATTTTTTTACATGTTGAAAATTAAACAAATAATAATAAACACCTGGTTTACAATTTTTTAAAATGTGTGTACATTTTTTCGGGACACCCAGTACTGTATATTGTTGAGTCGGAGCTCCCATAGCTGCGTATTTTAGGGCAACTTTGGACTTCTTTTCTATATATACTGAAGTGGTAGTTGTATTATTAGATCTCGTGGAGTTGGTGTTGGAAAACTTATCCCAGACAGATTCTAAGTGAAGACCTTTATTTAGAGAAGACAGCTTCTCAGGGACGAGTTTTTTTATATAAACGAGCGCGGCCCAGTTTGCCCCTTTGGAAATACAGTATGCCCATCTCTGATGAGAGTTTAAAATTTGAAATCATGGTCAGGAAGCGAGCTCAAGTTTTGCGTGTGTGATGCACAATGTCACTGATGGTACTCTTTAGTGCCATCTGTCCTATAACTCGATATACTGTATATTTTTTAATTTTTTCAGTGCCGTAAAGTATCTTTTTACTAGGACACAACAGAACCAAGCGAGTAGGCTTTAAATTGCAATCGTGTGAATTGATATTGCTCATACGTGCAATTATAATGTCATAGAACCGTATTGACTAAAATTAAAAATATCGCAATATAGCCACATTTCGAGATACCAAATTTTGTTATTAAAAATATAAAATGCAAAACGTTTAAATGTTGATAAAACAAACCTATAATTTCTCGAGCACTTTATTCGGTGTCTAGGCTTCTGAATTGCCGTGCATAAAGATTGTCATAGTTCAATTCTACTGTGACTAATGACAAATTAAAATAGGGCCGTAACGTCCGAATGACTAAAAAACGTACAAGCAACCTGTTTTTACCAGAAATCATAAAATATTTACAATAACGAAGAGCTTTGTCCACATCGCTGCAATGTCTCGAGTTGGATTCGAGACGCATAGGCCGAGACCGAGAGTTCAAAAAACGTGTCTCGAGATATCCGCCTCTGGCAACTTGTTTCAATTCATATAATGCTTAAACAGAATGCAAAATATAAAGACAGCAATATTTTGGCATCTCCGGAAGCAGGGCTGAGTAATTGTTTGCTCTATGTATAGTGCCTCCGTCGCTTTTCTGTGAGTCAGGATGATGAATATTCAAAAAATAAAAAATCTATCTTTTATTTTAGGTGATATTACAGCTTATTGGCAATTGCCATTAGTCAGTTCAATCTTACTGCTTGTCTTTTTCAGTTACTGTTTAACCATAGGTCGCCAAATTTTTTTATAAAGAGCCAGACTATTGATAACATTGATAACTGTCAGCATCATTGCTAAGATAAACGTTATTGGTTTTTAAGAAAAACAAAAATATATAACAAAAAACTAACACTGTGATCCTTTTTTTTTACATTTTTATTTTATCTAGACTTCACAATCTTTATCAAGTTACTGATTCTTTATCGTAGACTATAAAACTCTACTGAAGTTTGACGATGTGTTGTAGATTTTTTTGTTCATGCATTGCATTTTTTGCAATCAAGTTATTATGTTTTTAAATTGTTATTGACCGAGTGATTGCAAAATAGGAAACAGCGGCTAAACAATATACGTTATTACACGCACATGGTCAATTGTGCGCTGTCGCTGTACCTTTGAAACAAAGTAGCTCAGTCAATTTTAAAAAGAAAAAATGAAAACAATTAATATAAATTAAAAAAAAATGGAGACGTGTTGTTTATAAGCGCAAAAAGTAGTAATAGTTTAACAAAAAGATGTACAACTTAAACCATATAAAGAGAATGTTGTGATATTATGCAATAGATGACGTAGTGTTTTCTTAAACGCTCTAATCTTAATCAGCGCCTTCTGCTCAAACAATTATTGGACACGCGCGTCTCCAGGCATAGTTGTTACTACTTAAATATGCGCCTTTATTTTGGTTTAGCAGTCAGTTCGAGTTATCAAGCTACTACAGCAAACGAACTAAAAGCATTATATTTTCAATACGGTTGTTGTTTGGCTAAGTACTTTTGTGAATATTTATTATTGTTTTTTTAATAAACCTGTGTATTCGTGCAAAGATACAACAGGCAAAAGTGGCGACGAGGATTCAAGGAACTCAACTGCGTCAAGAAAGAAAAAAGAAAATTTGTTGAATTTGCATTACAGCTTGAATTGTCGACAATGAGTGAAGTTTCTGAACTGATTTTGTTGTTAAACAAGCAACACCAAGAGCAAATGGCAGTTTTACGCGACGAGCAGAACAAGCAACACCAAGAGCAAATGACAATGCTTCAAGAGCAGATAAAAATTTTACAAAGCAGCTTGAACAAACCGCGAGAAAATGTTCCAACACCGATGGCAAGTTTTCAACCATTCGATTCCACATCTGAGTTATGGACTGATTATTTGGCAAGGTTCCGAACATTCGTCACTGCTAACTCCATTCCCGACAACAAGCAAGCACAAATTTTTCTTACCAACCAATCTAACTCCGTTTACAAAATGCTTAGCAACTTAGCGGCTCAGCAACAACCTGTCAAAAGCATACATGAGCTAACGATGAATGATATTCAGACGTTTATGGCAGAGCAGTTTGATCCAAAACGGTTTGTTGTCAGAGAACGTTTCAAGTTCTGGTCTGACATGAAACGCAAACCTGGCGAAACTATTCCTGAACTGGCAAGCAGAATACGACAAGATGCAGCTACGTGTGATTTTCAATCCATTAAAGATCCATTAGATGAAGCCTTACGAACTAAATTTATCTGTTCGGTCGACAACGAAGCAGTTTTGAAGACACTCTTCAAGCTCAAGGACGATGAACTGAAGTTTAGCAACGCCATCCGAGTGGCTCAAGAAGTGGAAGAAGCAGCCAAGGTAGCAAAGGAAACCGTACACGGTCAACCTTCTACGTCGGTGCAGAAAGTTTATCACGCAAAGTCCAAAACTTCCAAAACGCAAGAAAAGAAAACCGCCTGCTTCAGGTGTGGAAATTCTGGACATTTTAGCAAAGCTTGTCCCCACATTAAAGCTATTTGCAGCTTCTGCAAGAAAACAGGTCATCTGCAATCTGTATGCATGTCTCGACTAAGAGATAATAAGCTTGTGAAACAATTGGTGCACAAAGTCCAATGTTCTGTTTCACCCATCTATCAAACTATTAGACTTAATGACCGCAGAATTAAGTTTGAAATTGATAGCGGAGCCAGTGACACATTTTGCTGTGAAGCGACGTGGCAAACGCTGGGTAAACCCACTCTACAACCTGTAACAGTTCGATATCAAGTTGCTGAAGGTAGCCCGCTACCCGTCGTGGGACAATTCCAATCAACTGCAAGTATTGATGGAAAATCACCTGACGTGACCTTTCCTGTAATTGTCACTAAGGTGCCCAATCTAAATTTACTAGGTCGTCTGGCGATGATGAAGTTGAAACTCACCAACTTAACTGATCACTTCAGAGAAAACCTAAGTTGTGCTGAATCTACTGCAACGATAGAGCACGTCACTACAACTGGTCCAGAAAACTCCTTAGATGCGGCATGTATTCAATTATGTGGAGAGTTTCCTACTTTATTTGAATCAACATTGGGTTGTCTAAAAGATTTTTCACTGGACATACGGTTTAAACCTGAAGCTAAACCTATTTTCAAGAAGCCAAGACCTGTTCCGTTCTCAATCCTACAAGATTTAAACGAAGCATACGAAGCAGGAATTAAGAGAGGTGTATGGGAGCTTACAGATTTTAACTCGTACGGCACCCCCGTGGTTCCTATTCGAAAGTCTCCTTTGCCAGGTCAAGCAAAAGCAAGCATCCGAGTTTGTGGAGATTATTCGGTGACTGTAAACTCGCAACTGGAAGACCATCGTCAACCAATCCCTCTCCCAGAAGATCTAATGCGCAAGCTAGGACGTGGTTACTGCTTTAGTAAGATTGATCTAGCTAATGCATATAATCAAATCTGTCTTTCTCCTGACAGCCAGAAGAAGCTGGCTCTCAGCACTCACAAAGGAGTTTTACTTCAGAAAAGACTTCCTTTCGGAATTAAATCTGCACCAGGGTATTTCCAAGAAATCATGGAACAGTTAACGCAAAATTTGCGAGGAGTTGCCGTGTATTTCGATGATATTTTGGTAAGTGGTGACAACGCAAAAGATCATTTGATGAACCTGCGAGCTTTGTTCAAAAGACTAGAAGAAAAAGGTCTTCGCTGCAACCGTGAGAAGTGTGTTTTCGCCCAAGTATCAATTGATTACCTGGGTCACACTTTATCAAGTCGAGGAATTGCAAAAGGGTCCAAAGTTGATGCCATACTAGAAATGCCTACACCCAAGAACATTTCTACGTTAAAATCTTTTTTAGCATCTGTGCAGTTTTATTCCAAATTCTTACCTCCATATTTTTCGGAAATCACCGAGCCGTTGTACAAGCTTACACGCAAAGGACAACAGTGGAAGTGGGGTGAAGAAGAAGCGACATCTTTCATAAAGATCAAACGGTTACTATGCACAGAGACTGTACTTGCGCACTATGACCCATCTCTTCCGTTGGGTTTATCTTGTGACGCCTCAGAATGCGGAATTGGAGCGGTATTATTTCATCGCTTTGCAGACGGAAGCGAGCGTCCGATTCTCAATATTTCTAAAATTCTATCGGCAACACAAAGACGCTACAGCCAAATACAGAAAGAAGCACTATCCTTAGTGTACGCTTTGAAGAAATTTCATCAGTTTCTCTACGGTCGTAAGTTACCGATCACAAACCTTTAGTGACCTTGTTTGCCCCTGATAAAGGTACTCCTGCAATGGCCGCGAATCGACTTGCACGATGGGCATTACTAGTCCATCAATATGACTACACGGTGGAATACCGTAGAAGCAAGGACCATGGCAATGCCGATGCTCTTAGTCGCTTGCCATTTTCAAATGATTCAAGTTTTGATGGGGAGGAGATGGAAGATGATGTCGATAGCGTTTGTTTAGTTCGAACAATCAGTCGTCAAATCAATCCTGACAATCCATTGCTTGTGGTCAGAGAGACTGCCAAGGATCCAATTCTTTCCCAACTAATGCGATTTGTGAAGGAAGGATGGCCGCATGCATTTTCGGAAGAGCTTAAAGACTTCAAAAAGTTAGAAAATTCGTTGTCAACAGAGAATGGTTGCGTTTTTTACGGCTTACGGGTAATAATTCCTTCAACCCTACGTAATCATATTCTTAAATTATTACACCTTGGACATTTCGGCATGCAACGGATGAAACAACTTGCCAGGTCAACTGTCTATTGGCCAAGAATTGACTTTGACATCGAGAACTTATGTCGCAAATGCACTTCCTGTGGCCAATTTCAAAATAAGCCGGATAAACCTTCAATCCATCCGTGGATGATGCCAGAAAAACCATGGTCAAGACTCCACTTAGACCATGCGATCAACTTTCTGGGAAGAAACTGGTTAGTCCTTGTAGACGCTTATTCAAAATATCCTTGCATTCATCCAACAACCTCAACGTCTTCGAAAAGTACTACTGCTATACTTGAACAAGAATTTGCTCATTTCGGATATCCCCACACGTTGGTGACCGATAATGCCACAACATTCATGTCTCAAAGAGTTCCAGGCTTGGTGCAAACAACGAGGCATTGTACATCTCACCGGAGCACCTTATCATCCAGCAACAAACGGTGCTGCCGAGCGTTTGATACAATCGTTCAAACAGGCATTGAGAAAATCCTCGTTACCTCCAAAGGAAGCTTTGCAAGAATTTCTAATGCAATATAGAAGAATTCCTTTTGCATCGGGACTGTCACCAAGCGAATTGTTGAATGGAAGAAAAATTCGCACCAAAATTGACACTTTGGTTCCATCCATTCCGCATCTCCTGCAGGGAAGACAGTCAAGACAAGCGAGCAAGCATTCAAATGCTGAAGACTCGGAAGTGGTTTCGAAAGTCGAACATCATTACTCACTAGGAGACCCTTGTTACGCACTGTACTTCGGCCCTAGAAGAGATCGTGACCCACGATGGGTGCCTGCGATAGTTACGAAAGTCCATGGTACACGAAGCGTCAATGTACGAGTCATTCCTCGAGGACCAACTTGGAGAAGACATCTTGATCAACTTCGACCTCGATACGGTTCGGATCAAGATGATGATCCCTGTGAAATCCCAACGAGCGTTTTGTCTACAGAAACACTTCCAGCCGGGACTGACCACGCATCTAGTTCTTCTTCGATGAACCAACGCAACAATCCGAGACTACCAACCGGAGACGAGTACGGGCGACACAATCTACGACGATCAGCGAGAACAAAGAGACCTCCAAAAAAATATTGTTGCTAATATGTATATATATTTTTTTATCGTAGTTTATTTGGGGAGGTGTTGTGATATTATGCAATAGATGACGTAGTGTTTTCTTAAACGCTCTAATCTTAATCAGCGCCTTCTGCTCAAACAATTATTGGACACGCGCGTCTCCAGGCATAGTTGTTACTACTTAAATATGCGCCTTTATTTTGGTTTAGCAGTCAGTTCGAGTTATCAAGCTACTACAGCAAACGAACTAAAAGCATTATATTTTCAATACGGTTGTTGTTTGGCTAAGTACTTTTGTGAATATTTATTATTGTTTTTTTAATAAACCTGTGTATTCGTGCAAAGATACAACAGAGAATGCTGCATAATCAATCACGGGTGGGAGATACAATAAACTTTGTGACCAAAAGAGTAAAGATCCAAAAAGGCAAAAAAGCACTACACAACTTTATAGTAAAGTAATACAGGGGTGCAAAAGTATCTGTGGAATTTGATAACGCGTAGAAATTTTTGGTAGCACATACATTTTAGTTTTGCTATACATCTTTTATGTTCCAAATTTATAAAAATGATTAAAATATAAATAATTTAGTAATGTAATAAGTAATTTATTACCTCTAGTCTACGTATTTATGACTAAATAATGCTTTGCTAACTACTCCCGTATTTATTCACGAAAGCCAATATAACTCGATAGCCACAATGGTAATTGTCAATCCAAAATCTTTTCACGCTATTTGCATAATTATTTCTTAATATTTATTTCATAAAATTGCAATGAATTCGATGCAGCTAGATGCAATATTAAAATATTAAAATTAGGATCAAATAATTGTCTAATTACATTAACAAAGAGAAAAAATATTTGCCATATCTACAAATAAGTTCCTCAAATTATTTGAATACTAGCCTATGAATTGAATTTTGCTAGTATTTTATTGGTGTTCTGCATTTTATTAGGTTTCTATAAACTGCATTTTATGATAACATCTGAAGTATGCTAATGTGTGTGACAAATAAACAATTTTTCTATAAGTTGTACAATTTTGACAGACATTTTGTAAAAATCGCCATCACTAATCTAGCTGGGATTAGAGGGCATCCGCCAGGCTGTTGAACTTGCTGGAAGCAAGATAGAGCATAGGTACTTTGGGGGGAGAGTTCTCACGTAAGTGAATCAAGCTAAGGTAGCTTAGGCACTGAAAGATACGTATTGTCCTGAATTTGCTTTCTTAGAAAAAAAGAATAAAAAAATATTTACTCCATTAGAAAAGTAAATAATAAGATTTAGCAATTCATTCTTTGTATTAGAAAAATATCAACGGAACTTTTACTTCATTAAAATTTCAAATAACAAAATACATTTTCTATGGTTAAAATGAATATTACTGATACAATATTCTTCAGAAAGGCTTGCAGCTACGAGGAACTGTATTACTATGATTACGATTAGAATTATAAAGTTTATCACAGGCATATTTTATTTTAAGGGCAAAGCAATCAATTCTGCCGACGTTTTCACACTATAAAACCCTATTATTGCCAACATTTTTCCGACTTCGGTGTTTTATTATTGTTCTGAGAATAATTCAGTTTAAAGATATTCCAGCTACTACTAGGTTGCTGCAAATCACGGTCGAGCACATAAGCTTTTTTGTCGCTCAGTGCGACTGCGCAACCGCATTTTTGCACCCCTGAAGTAAAACCTTGATGCGAATGTCACTAACAAAGATCAATAAACCCTTCTATACGCTTTGATACTAGATTTCGCTATTGCGCAAATTAAATAGTGCAATTAGAAATAACAACTGGATGATCTTTTTATAGCAGCTTTACCATACCTCATTATAAAAGCAAATTTCTTAATTTAAGTGTCGATTTTAATGCACGAAAACTTTTTCAATCCCATGACAAAAAAACATTTTTTCCAACAGACGATGACCTCACCACAAATTTTACCGTGTAATCTTGAAAATCTATACACAATTTTTACAGGTTTTACAGCTTCTTAGTCATCTGTCTTAAAAAAGATAAGATCTCAGTAGTTGCAAGTCTGTAAGGAAACCACTCGTTTTCGCGAAATAAAGCACACTGTTTTTGCTCATATTAAAACGAATACCGAAGTTCCGGTTGGGTCTCGCTGCCGAAGATTAACAATCGATGAATATAAAGCTTGGAAAAGTAAAATAAAACAAATAGTTAATGGAGGTGTTTTGGTAGGGAGCCACCGCTCGTGGTTAAGTTCAATTTTTACCGTAAAAAAGTCTTTTAAGTATTTACCGTAAAAAGTATTTACCGTAAAAAGTAAAAAAGTCTTTACCGTAAAAAGTATCGCTTGTGTGTTGGCTCGTGGCCTTAATAGAACTTTAAAAGTTATCGCTTATTTTTTCCTAAAATGATTGTTTCTTCATCCTACTTATTCCTAGGGATGGAGGCGTGGACCAATTACGTGGAATCTCAATAATCGAGTAAAATCTCAAGGACAGGATCAAAGGTGAAGAATATAAAGAAAAAATGATTAAAGTTGGCCAGGCGTGGAGAATCAAGTTTTGCAATTTATGATTTGTTGTAATTTGTTATGATTTGAAAACACAGTTGCTTCCTTAAAAAATCTGTACTCGAACAATCCTGTGAAGAAATGAAGTAAGTAGGGTGCTGTGCCCAACGCAGCGTAAACGAAAATAGAGCACATCAAACAGAGCAACAAACAATAAGCTGCTCATAAAATACAATAAAAATTTGATGATAGGAAAAGCCAGATTTGCTGCAGAATTTTTAACTGGAGTAAAAAGATAGGCGTTCGGAGGAAATTAGAGTTGGGAGGGAGAGATGGTGGAGATGTCATATGTGGCACTAACTTCAGCAAGAATATTTGCTAAGTCATTCCCCCAAAAAAAACGTTACTCGCTATTGGCTGCCAAAAGACAAGAATAATAAAGAGAAGTCCTAAAGCTTTTGTACTTGCGATTCGTTGATTGGACTTTTTTGTGTAGCAGTTGCTTCGACACGCCAAATGATAAATAAAAATTTTCAACGTAAACATATTAACAAAAAAGTCCCTCTTGCTAACAAAGAAATCTACCGTAGAATTTCAGTTTAAGTTTAAATGTTTGAAACCGCAATTTATATAAGTTTTAAAAATAGATTTAATTGGTTTTAAAACCGTAGTTGAGGAATCAATATCTTATCTGGTAAAAACGTGAACCTGGAACCCGCAGAGGCATCGAGTTGGCTAGAGGAACGCGTTTTACTATAGAGATTATTCGAGCTGGTCTAATGTGTGAGTGTCTTGGTGCTCTATTTCTCCCGCGACTGGATAATTATAAACCTATACATTTCTAAAAATTATGAGATGTACAGTTTTCATTGAAACATTGCTTTCATGGTAGAAATAATCATTTTGAAAAAAATTTAGAAAAACTTTGATTGAAAAGTTTGATTTTAAGTTAGGGAAGAAAAAGCGTTTATAGATAAACTCATTAAAATTATTTTTCTACTGTTTATTGTTTTCAGCAAAATATTTTTTTTCTGTGACAAACAGAAATAGCTAATTTTAACTTTTAACTATTGGTCAACTTGACAATTAATCAATTTCAAATACGAAATTGATAACCTGCAAGTTTTTACAAATTAATGTTGCGCACTTAGATGTATTGCTGCGGAGGTGACGAACTCATGATAGGCTTTGGTGTAAAAAACAAATAGTTAGTAGAATGGAAGATTTGATAAGAACACATAACAACATAAACTTTATTCTCGATTATATTTCTCTCATGCAAACAGAAACATAACTACCGTTTATATAACATTTCAAATTATAACGGAATTTACTCGATGGAAATGAAATTTAAAAAAATTTATCAAATAACGTTATATATTTAATGTTATAGTCTGAATTCTTCACGTAAGCAGGACATAATGCGAAGGACCAAAATTAATATAACGAAAAATCGTGTGCAGATTCTGCTCATCAAAGCTTGTTAGGTCATTGATAAATAAAAAAATATCATCTTTCAAAGCAAACAATTGAAACTTTCAGATTAAATAAATGATTGTATAAAAAAAGATTAAAATGTTTAAAGTAATAAAGCTAAAATTACCTTTACAAAAATTACGTCTTTGGACCCACTGAATTTTAGTTATTAAAAGCTTGATCAAGTCATTGATGAACAAGAAAATATCATTTTTTAAAGCAAACGATTTAAAACAATCAGATTAAATAAATGATAGCTAAAAGAAAATTGAAATGTTTTAAATGGTTAAGCTAGCCACAAAAATTACATCCTTTGGACCCACTAAATCAAAATATTGGATTGTAAAAAACAAAAAATCTTTAATTGAATATTTCAAGTTTTTTGACTATATGTTACTTAAATAATTTTTATTTAAAAGAAACAAAAATCATTTAAATTATTACGGCACAAATGAAATACATGATCATTTATTTCTGCTACAGTTATTAATCTACGCTGTGTTTCTAGTTTACAACTTGTAATCAACTTTTAAAAGATTATACTGTAAAACAACTGTAAAATAGAAAACGACACTGAATAATGAGATAATAATGAGCTGCAGTTGCTATTATTCAGTCAAAGAAACCGATAACAACGTAGTTCTTTTAAGAGCTGTACTTAACAGAAGCGCTTAAGTTCAAAATTATTAATATTGTATAATGAAGTAAACCAATTTATTTAATTTTATTAATCTAAGGCTAAAATCTTATTGGTATTTAAAAAAAGAAAATAATTATTTGATATAATTAGTAAACTTTAGAAGTTTATAGATGGCTTTAGTTTGTTGTCGTAGACCACATACTGGATTGCACATATATTTGTCCGTTAATTACACATCACACCAGCTAACAATTGTTTTTCGTTACAATTTTCAAAAACTTAAAATTATTTTTTTCTTAACTATTCACAAAAAAAATTAAAATCAAAAGCAGCTCGAATACAACAACAATTCTAAACAAAGCAAAACAAAATAAAACAAATTTTTGCAAATTTATTTTACCAGAACGTTTTTTCAAAGAGTGTGCTACATCAACACACAACTTTAAGACTTTCAAAAATTTGAAGTTGCTTTCTTCTCAACTATGTTCACAAAACAGTAAAAATCAAAAACGTCTCAGATAGCAATTAACCTATTTATAATCTCTCTTTATTCTCCTGACTCGCTGGTAAATGTCGGAGGCGCTATAGGTAGGGCAACCATCTAGCGACTACACACGTTTGTTATCTTATACTTATATTTCCCACGATTTTCGTGATTTGCAATATATTGTTGTCAGATTGAAACCCCTTTTTTGCGTTTTTTTTTTTTTTTTTGGAAGTATGACTGAAATTGAGAATTTTTGACAATCAATCAAGATAAATTGTCTTTTCGAAGTTCTCAAAAGAATGACGAGATTAGATTATAAAACGCAATCGTCATTCGGTTCCATTCCCCCATAAAACAAAGTCAGCATAAAACAATAAAAAAAAAACGCAAAAAAATAACTTTTTTTTTCAATATCACAATACAGTTACAAGCTTTATTATTTAAAAAAAGTTATAAAAGTCTACAAAATTTTTAAAAAATCTCTTTTCAAATGTAGTCAAAACTTTTTTTCTAAAAACGATTACAACTTTGTTTTATATTTAAATAATAGCTGTGTGACAAGTGATAAATAAAACAGATTCTATTGAAACAGTTTTGAATAGAATGGTGGTGTGCGGAAAATTAATGTTGAAAAGTTGTTCCCATAAACGTAACTAACTGATAGATAAAAAAAAAAAAAAAGTTAAAAAAATAAAATCAAATAATGAAGATTTTGCTTGACAAACAAAATAAATCGATTTACAAACTTGGATCATTTATTAATTTTAGTCTATATTGTGTAACTCAACCACTTCTTGTTGGTTTATCTTGTTGTTTGTCAGCTTTTTGAAAGTTTCTTTCACCTTATCAAGAAGTGACGAGTACAGTAATGGATTGAAAGCGCTGTTAATTGGAAGCAACAAACCAGCACTGACAATGTAAGCGACGTCATCCACATAAATTCCGCTGAGATTGACAAATGCAATAATACAAATGGGAATCCAGCATAAAAAGTCAGTAATGATAATTCTTGAAATACGTCTTTGCATTATTGATTGCTGTTTTTCTCTTTGCTTGCTTTTTATTTCACATTTATTTTTGTTTGCCTTAATAAAAATGCAAACATAACTTACTGCAATAAAAATAAAAGACAAAAAATTGATTGTAATAATGACAAGACTATATTCCCATGAAGATTCACCTTCATAAACAAAAAACCTAGGCATGCACACACTGGTTTGGCCATAATAACCAAACTCTGCTTCAAGAGAATATTCTGGACCATTGTTTTTGAGAAATGTTTTGGTAGAATCCCAATCGTTGCGTTTCCATTCTATTGATTTATTTTTTAATATTGCCAAGCGACAAGCAAACTTAGAAACATTTTGTTTACTCCAAATGTTTGAACGAGAGAATCGATTTGAAAACTTAAGACTGTGCACGAAGTAGTCAATTTTTTGATGTGGAATCGGCAAAACAGCAATAATAAAAGCCATTAACCAAACTAAAATGATTACCAACTTCCATTTACAAGTAGATATTGAAAAAGTGGAAAGTGGTTTGTAGATTGCATACAAGCGAGTACTTGTTAAGAAAACCATAAAAAAACAAGAAGCTTCACTGGATAGAACTGCAAGACTACCAATTAATGAACAACGTAAACTTGATCGCCACTCAAAATCGATTTGACCGTAATAACCTGAATAATATGCGCTGTAAATTACGATGAAAAGCAAATAAATTCCCATTATCATGTCAGCAATAGAAATATTAAGAAGAATCACATTTTGATTTTTGGAAGTTTTGCTTAATTTTGCTGTTTGAAGTAGATGAATTGTTGATGTAATCACATACAAATTACCACTGATAACTGCAACACACATAAGCCAAAAAAAACTTCTCAATGCAGAATTCGCTATCATTTCTTGCTCTGATGAAAAAATGCTGTTCTCATTATCTTTACAATTTTTCTCATCTCTATTATCATCACAGTCTTGCTTCCCATCACATATCTGATCAACATCAATACTGACTTGGTTTCCTGCTTTGCAAAAAAATCTTTTTGGACAGTTCAACTCATCGAATCCTTTTACGCAATTTGACTTATTTGTGATTCCATAAAAATCGTCTTCTATGCCATCACAATAACGATCGCCGATATTATAATCGTTGTGACAAGTGTCATTACAAAACTCTGGCGTGCTTTCACAACTACATTCATCACTGAGATCACTACATTCTGGTCGACCGTCACATAATGTTGCTGGACGACGATCTTCCATTCTACTTTGACATGTTTTAGTGGATTGTGCAATGCCAGAATTTACATTAAAAATGGTTTTATAATCAAGATTTAAACTTGAATTAAAATTTTGATCAACAAAAGACAAAATGCAAGATGGAAACCTGGTGTTACATAAATCGACATCGAAATATTTTTCACACAAACACTCATCAGACCAGTCGTAACAATCAAATAAACCATCACACAATTGGTTTGATGAAATAATCAAACGTCGATCAAAACATTGAAAACACGAGTTGTTCTTGCAAAGATCAGATTCGTCTCTGCACTGTGCAACATTATCAAGCAAATTTCTTTGAGGTAAAACACATTTTCTCTCTGAATCAATAGCAACACATTTAAACCCGTGTTGATGTTGAATTTCATCACTTTTGTCAAGACAATCAACTACGCCGTCACATAACTGATATGTTAACCCTAATCTACCATCATCGCATTGAAAAGCACGATTACATTGTTTAGTGGAATTAGAAGAACAATTTGAAACACAAACAATATCAGTTTCATTGCAATCGATAGTAGAACAGAGAAGAGAAGAAACATTGTAACAAATTGATTTATTGCAAAAGGCGAAAAGATTGAGATTACATTGCGATACGTTAGTTAACCTGTTGATTGTGACATTACAGTCACCACAATTTACAATTTTTTTAACTTGAAAATTTTCATCACTTTCATCTGGACAATGTTTGATTCCATCATTTTGTTGATCGATTGGAATGCAACCAGTGAATTGACTTCCACGTTTTGGCGTGAAATTTTCAACTTCGCAATCAACAGGATTGTTTTTGTGACATTGACATTGAAATTCATTATTGTTGCAAGAACAATTTAATTCGTCTGAATTGTCAGTGCATTCATAAAGTCGATTGCATTTTCCTGTAAAATAAAGAATATTTGTTGAAATGTGTTAAATCAGCAAAATAATTTTACGCGTTTTAAAATATGTTCTATTAAAGTATTAAAGAAAAATACTTTTTAATTTAAAGTTCCTCATTTATTATACGTAAATTTTGAATGTCTTAACTTTTAAAAAACACTAAAAATATAATTTTTATAAAATCGCTTGCACTTTGAATAAAAAAGCACTTTTATATTTACATTTTGTTAAAATTCTGGTCATTTTTTAATTCTTATAAAGATTGAATTTTGACCCAAACTAAAAAAGAAAATATGTCTTTTTTACAAAAATGTTTTATAATTATTTACATCTCAACAAGTTTTCAACTAAAATGGATTTTAAAAATATGAACAACACAGTTTGAACGATTAATTCATTTTTAGTAATTACACAGACTTTTATATGCCATGCAATGCAGACTTTACCAATTTTTTTTAGAGAAATTAATTGTTTAATTTTTAAATTTTTTACAGAAATATTTTGTCTTCAATTCATTATTCAAAATTTTAATAAAAAACTTTTTTTCACTAAACGTTCAAAAGGTAATCAAACCTAGACAAAATTTTTGCGGTGATTGCAAAAGTGATCGACACAATTTTGGTTCAAAACCTACTTGCGCCATCATATTCTTTCCTTGGGAAAGACATTTTACGGCAGAAGTAGCTTCAAGTTCAATCACGTGTCTACATAAAAACTGAAAAAAACAAAATAGAAACTTTCAACGGGACAGTAATATCTTGACATCTCCAGTAGCAGGTTGAGGTAATTGCTGGAGAGTAGTTCTATGTATAGCCCCTCCAACAGTTTCTCAAGTCAGGAGAATGAATGTAGAAATGAAGATATATCGAATAGACCAGAGGTTTACAAACAGGGTGACCTGGTATGCCGCAAGACTTTGCCAAGGCTGCCTCGTAAACTTGCTAAAGATTGTTGCAGATACTAGTTTACGCATACACAAGCATAAAACAGTGTATTGCATCAAAAGAATATAAAAAAAAACATGTACTCGTATTTTCGCACCGCACGGGTGCATTGGCGGCCGTTTGGTGGAACAATATATATCAATAATAAGCTTCGTTGTAGACATCGCGTGCTCGGGCGGGAAAAAACGCTGAAGTAGTTTATTAAAAAATTCTGCATGTCCTGTCAAAATCGTCGAGCTTCACCTGGCTCCTAAATTATGATACCCTTCTAAGTTTGAAAGTGACAGACGATTGTTCACCGCAACAGTGGTTAATTTTATAGGCCTGGTGGCGGTAAAATGTTGATGCCATGTGCTAAAGCGTTACTGTTGTCTTCTACATGTTTAGCGTCTCAGGCGTCTCACATTGAGGTCTCCGGTGATTTAATAACGAGATCTTTCTTCATTGCTTTGCACAGATTTCTGGCAATGCAAGATGTTTTGACAGAGACCATTTATTGCGACAATGCAACACAGACAAAATTAAAACACGGCCTTAAACGACTAAACCAAAAGAAAATTATAAATAAGTTGGCGCCTTGATTGATTGAATTTCGACATTCCCTTCTACTGGCAAGTAACTACTGCTCTCGTTAAAGAGTACTGCAACCTTGTTAAAGAGCTTTTGACGTTTCTGTAAGAAGTTGGTATTGAACTGCAGGCCCCTTACGAGAGTCAGTCCCAATCCTAAGGAATGGCATGCATTGATTCCAGGCACTCTTTTTAATGACTGGATGAAAGCGGCATTACCGATGGACATTTTCGCAAACACGGACAACGACTTCTATCTGCAACGATATATTTTGGCAGCGATGGAGATCAGAATATCTTTGGATGCCCCAAAAGCCTCATAATTGGCAAGTGCTGGATGCAAACATTGAGCCAGATACACTTGTTTTGTTATACTTGTTATGTCATTTACTTGTTAGTTGTTTGTATTAATATCTTTTGTTGTTGGGAAATCATTCAGTCATTTAATGGCTTCTCGATTTTGGGCTGATTGTGTTAACGTGAGATAACCTTTTTTCTTTGCGTGTTGGAGAGACTCCTTAGAAACCATTTTTTTTATGTAATTGCGGCAATTGTACACCACGTAGTTGTTTTGCAATCGATCCTTTTTTGACGTTCTAAATTTGTAATTGGATATTGTTTCTAATAAAGTCATTATCTTTTTGATTGAACTCATACCTTTTAAACTTGATTGGGATTGTATTATTGATTTGAAATAGCATTGTATTTGCTTTATATGCTTCTTCATCTTCTTCTTTGTGTGAAGATGTTTCTCACTCCGAAAAACACTTTAGATGTTAGGGAAGATATTGATAAGCCAGACTACTATCCCCTCATCAACTGTTTCCAGACCAATCTCCCTGCTTGGATGATGGAAAATGGGGCAAGATATTATTATGTGATCAGCAGTTTGCTCCTCCGCGCCACAGTCACAAGCTTCTGTTGGCTTTATATTATTGTACTGTAGCACTATGTGAAATCATAAAAAAACATTGTTATTGCGAAGATTTGTGATAGCAAATGCAAAATTTTGAAATTGCAATTTTTATTGCGAAAAAGTTTGAAATTTTAAAATTGCAAAATTGCAAAATTTGCAAAAATTTTCTGTTCACTTATTGATTGTCAAATCCTTTATTGCTAATAGCCATGTGTTATTGTCATGTCCACTATATAAACACACAGCTTCTATAACTTTAGAGAGCATAGAAACTCAGTCAGAACAAGTTGTTCAGAAAGGCTTTTGTACGCTGTTTTGCCAGGGCATTCTAGTGGAATAACTCGGTTAAGTCTTTTGTTGTTAGAGCAGAGTGTGATCTGCTATGATCGAATTCCCGGAAAAGTAGCTTGCTGTTAGAAGAAAAACAGTTCTAATTGTTCTGAGGAGCTGTTTGACGCTGTTATTTTGTAGAGAGGATTCTAAGTTGTTTAAATCGTCGGTAAATTGTTTAATTAACAAAGAACGATTCAATGGCCAAGAAATCACAAGCAGCTAAATCACGACTGCAGGGAGGGTGTGAAAGGATTTCCCAGTGAAACTTTTGTAAAATTCTCCTTACAGTCTTGGCCATGTGTTCTGGAGCATTGTCATGATCGAACAGAATTTGACCATGGAGTAAAAAGTTGTTTTTTAATATATAACCTGGAACATGGAATAACAAAGTTCTAATGCTGTAACTTATCAAATTTGTTGTTAAGTCATCAGTGGTACAATTAAACTTTATTTTGTTGCCCTATTTTTACTCAGATTGAATTTATGTTATTTGTCTTAGAACTTTTTGATTTACCCTCGTACGTTGCAAGCACCCAAAATTAACTGATAAACTTTTCGAAATATCTTTTAAAAGAAATTGTAACCTATAATTTTTTTATTAATTTTTATAACAAACACCTAAAAACTCGCATAATAAAGTCCATTTATTCTTTTTTTTTAATAAATTATTGTTTATAAATTTAAAAAAAAATGCCAAATCAAATTATTACCTCACTTAGGAGTAAAAAGAATTTATTTTGTAAAACTTGCCATTGCGCTGGGGATGCAAGATTTTTTAACAGATTATGCTTGCACCGCATATTTCGCGGCTTCGCTGCTCACCTTTATACATAAAGTCTAGCAGCAAAATTATTGATTTCCAAGAAATATTACTGCAGTTTTACTTGGTAACCAAATTAATTTACTAGTACAGGGTGTTTCAAAAAATTTGACATCATTTGACATGTAAATATCATAGAAACTACACAATCAAATCAAATGAAATTAAACAGGATTAATGTTGAGCTAAACAAGATTTATTCCTCTAAATTTGAATAAGAAATTCAAAAGCACCTAAATTTCATAAAAGGGTTTACAAACGTTCAATATGCGCACCGCCTGTGACACGGCACACGTGAAGTCGGCACTCTGGCTCCTCCTAAACATGCTGCAGCATGTCTTGGGTAACAGTCTCCAGTGCGAGGTGTTTCTTTATTAACTACCTGCCTCACATGAGAGTTGAACTTGAGACTGTTACCCAAGACATGTTGCAGCATGTTTAGGAGGAGCCAGAGTGCCGACTTCACGTATGCCGTGTCAAAGGCGGTGCGGATATTGAGCATTTGTAAAACCTTTCATGAAATTTAGGTGCTTTTGAATTTCTTATTCAAATTTACAGGAATAAATCTTGTTCAGCTCGACATTAACCCTGTTTAATTTCATTTGATTTGATTGTGTAGTTTCTATGATATTTACATGTCAAATGAAGTCAAAATTTTTGAAACACCCTGTATTTTTAACTTTGACATGACCTTCGAAATGAATAAATAGACTAATATTTTAAAGCGTTTTTATCTAGTCTGCGATTCTACTAAACGGACTCTACAATGAGACATAATTATGTAGTGCTTTTACGGTGACGTTGAAGAAACAGTATTGTTACGATAGGAATCGAACCATCAGTGTTTGTTGACTATTGTACCGTGGTGCGGTAATCTGTGTTTATTTCATTTGTAGCCGTGCCTCGGGTAATTGTGCGTTTGTGTAATAGTGGACAACAACAAAGTCGTTATTCGGTTATGTTCTCGCATTGGTAACATCTTGATTTATTTTTCTTTTTTGTGAAATAAAAAAGCAAGAACAAAAGAAACATGGTGTCAGAAGTGAAGAACTAAGATAGAATTGAAATTTTTTTTTTGAAGAAAAGATAGCAATCTGAAAAAAAATGAACAACTTACCGGTACCGGAGCCCATGAATGTGACGTCAGGCAACGTGGCAGAAAATTGGAGCTACTTCAGAGAGCAGTGGAACGACTATAAAATTGCTACCGGTTTAAGAGAAAAAGACAAAAAAATTTTGTGTTGCAACTCTGAGAGGAATTATGGGCAAAGATTGCTATAACATTTATAAAAAACTGGCAGTGGAAGAAGAATAAAAAGAAAGAGTTACAAGCATTCTCGACGATCTGGAGAAATATTTCAAGCCGGCGTTAAACGTTACGTACGAAAAATTCATTTTCAATACTTGTGATCAGCAAAGTCATAAAACAATAGATGAATCTGTAAACAAACTAAGAGGCTTGAGTGAAACCTGTGAATTCGAAACTCTAAGAGACAGTTTAATAAAAGACCACATCGTTCTTGAAACAAAAAATAAGCAAGTACGAATTACATTGCTAAATCAAAGGAATTAACTCTTGACAAAGCTTTATCAGTATGTCGCAACAGAGAGTTAACTGAACAACCCCTGCTGAAAATCAATGATATACGTAATTCAACTTCAAACGCAAACTCCCTACAGAATGTCCTACGAAAAGAAAGAGAATGGAAACGTGAACAAAGGAACTGTGAGTACTGTGGTTATAAACATGCTTAGCGCAAATGCCCAGCATATGGCAAAATTTTTCATAAATTCAATAGAAAAAAACATTTCGCCAATATTTGTAAAACAAAAGCTTAAATTATCAGTAAAATCGTTGTTTGTAATGATACCGAACATTCAGAGATTGGTAAATTATTTAGTTTAACACATGAAATTGACACTGTAAGTTCTAAAGGAAAGCGTTGGTTTGTCACTCTCGAAATGGAAATGCCAAATTGTAAATCACAATTAGTTAAATGTCAGTTGGACACTGGTTCAACATGCAACACTATTTCTTATACAGATTTTTGCAAAATTTCTTTTGAGAGTAAATTGGAAAGCTCTAATGTTAAATTAAAATTGTATGATGGTACCATTTTGACGCCACGAGGACAGAGTGAAACTCAATGTCGGTACAAAGATAAATTACTCAATCTACTATTTCAATTTGTAGAAGATCCTTTAGTTCCTTTACTATCAACTGAAGCATGTGAGCAGCTTGGTATGTCGCAAATTAATTTTGCTATGTGTGATGATAATATAATTTCGAAGTTTCCTGATGCGTTTAAAGGTGTAGGTTGTTTACTTGGATCTTATGAGATTGCAATTGATCATCTTGTATCTCCTGTTAAACATACGCCAAGAAAGATTCCTGTTTCCATAAAGACAAGAGTCAAATGAGAGCTTGACAGACTGGTGAACTTGCAAGTGATTACTCCAGTCAAAAAACTGACTGACCAACAAACTACGTATTTGTCTTGATCCAAAAGATTTAAATAAAGCTATTAAACGACCAAATTACCCGATTCCTAATATTGACGATATTTTAGTAAAGTTATCTAAAGCTAAATTATTTTCGGTTGTTGATTGTAAAGATGGGTTTTGGCAAGTTAAACTGACAGTACCGAGTTGTTTTTTGACTACTTTTTGGACTCCCTTTGGAAGGTTTAGATGGTTAAGGATGCCCTTTGATATTTCGTCTGCACCGGAAGAGTTTCAGAGACGACTTCACGAAATCAAGCTGGTTTAGCTGGTGCCGAAGTTATAGCAGATGATATACTCATTTATGATGCTGGCGATACTGACAAACAAGCAAGCGCTGACCATGATCAAAATTTAATAAGTTTGTTACAGCGTGTTAAAGAAAACAATTTGAAATTTAATTTAAAGAAGTTAAAGTTCCGTCAAAAATCTGTAGCTTACATGGGACATTTACTCACTTCTCAGTGGTTAAAACCAGATCCTTCTAAAGTGGAAGCTGTCCGAAAAATGCCTAAGTTTGTTAATCTTAATGATATGCAACGATTTATTGGTTTTGTGAATTATTTATTGCGTTTTCTGCCTCGATTATCAGATCTTTGCGAAACACTTCGTCGTTTGACTGATAATAATGCCGAGTGGAAATGGACAAAAGTTCACGATGACGCTGTTGAAACGATCAAACATTTAATTTTCTGTGCGCCACTTTTGCGGTACTACCAACTAGAAGACGAAGTTACCATTCAATGTGATGCTAGTCAAACGGTACTAGGTACCGTGCTACTTCAAAACGACCAACCGGTCGCATATTCTCCACGATCGTTGACTAAAACTGAGCAAAGATTTGCTCAAATAGAAAAAAAGTGTTTAGTGATTGTATTTTCGTGTGAACGTTTTTCTCATTATCTGTTGGGCAGAAATAAAATTACTGTCCAAAGCGATCATAAGCCACTGGAGACTATTTTTAAACAACCGCTTTTTTCAGCGCCTGAACGACTTCAACGTATGCTGTTAGGCTTACAAGGTTACTCATTAGATGTTAAGTACAAACAAGGTTGTAAAATGTATATCGCTGATTTTTTATATCGCTCTGCTCTACCCTTAAACAGAGAGCAAAATAGCCGCACTAATGATAATACCAGTTTTGTATTTGCCACCAATGATCATGATAAAGTGTGTGATTCGTTTGAAAATGTTAATTTCTCTGAAGATTTACTACGAAACGTTATAATCAAATTGAAAGCTGTACTGCTATAGGTGAAGCGTTACAAGTTTTAAAAGCCACCGTTTTAAATGGTTGTCCCGAGTTGAAACGTGACTGCCCTAAGTTAATTCATCAATATTGACCGCTTCGAGACAAGATCACCATTCAGGATGGTATTTTATACAAAGGCCAAACTGTTATAATTCCTACCTCTATGAGACGTGAAATGCTTAAAGCTATTCACTATAGTCATCTTGGTATTGCCTCATGTTTACGACGTGCTCGAGATGTGTTATTTTGGCCTGGTATGTCGGTACAAGTTAAAGATTTTATTTCGAAATGTTCTACGTGTAATGAATATTCGCATAGCCAATGTAAAAAACCTTTGTTAAACCATCCCATTCCCTTACGTCCGTGGAGCAAGTTAGCTATTGATGTTTTTGTGTATGACAGTGTAAACTATATTGTTTTGGTTGATTATTTTTCTGATTTTTGGAAAGTTGCAATGCTAAACAATATTATGTCGACGTCGATAATCAAGTTTCGTAAACAACAATTTTTACGTCATGGTATTCCTGATATTTTAATTTCTGATAAGGATTCTCAATTGAAAAGTTCTAAGTTTACAGAATTTGCTAGAACTTCGCAATTTACTCACGTCACGACGTCCCCGTATCACAGTCAATCAAATGGAAAAGTAGAATCCGCCGTTAAAATTGTAAAAAGTATCATCAAAAAGTCTCAACGAGACAAAAAAATCTATGGTTGTTTATACTTGATTGGCGCAATCATAGGCGTACACAAGGGGGGGGTTCAGGGGTCAACTTCCCCCTTGAAGAATGGTGTTCAGGTATATATACATGGTAATAAGTAGGCTTTCATAATCTGATTTTATTTTCTATTGTGTACTGCACTTTTTAAACTTAATTACTGCTTGCGCATCAATTTTTGTTATCGCCTAAATTGCGTCAAATTAGCTAATGTACAGCTGCCACTTGTGAAGAAAACTTTCAAAATTGTAAAATATTGAAAGTTAAACATTTTATGATTTGCTTTTGATGTCTATCGTTTTATTACAATGCTTCCCCTTGAGATACAAGCCTGGTTACTAAACTGTATATTGATATGAAAAATAAAAAGTTTTAAGCACCTAAGGAGGATTTAAAAAATTGATTGATTGAACTCTGATAAACGTGATAAAAAAATTTGAATATGAATTGTAAAATATAATATAAAAAAGTTTAACTGATCAAGTCACCATTGTAAAAAGTTTTTTTCTATGAGACGAAGGCTCATAAAACTTTATAAAGTAATAAATGTACGTCATAACTAAATAAGAAAATTTTATAAAAATGGTTTTTCGTTTTTACTGAAATTATTAAAATGTGCAGCTAGATAGCGTTTATAGCAGTTGCAATACAGTTTGTTCGATAAGGCAGTTAGAGCTTAATATTTCTAAATCAAACTATCATGCAATTAATTACCATTTATTTTATTAAAATCCCAACTGTAAGAGTATGTTTCGCGAAAGTATGATCGTCACGGATATCTTATTCAAATAGAAATAAATATGTAGAAAAATATGAGTTGTCTTTATACTTTGGTAGTAGCCTACCTGGTACAGCTGTCATCGTAATCATTATTAAAATTGAATTCGTTTTGAGCTGAATTAATTCAATTGTAGCAGCAAGTTTAACTCGAGAAAACTTTAATATTTAAAGCATTTTTATTTTTTTGTTATTGTCTGTTTTAAAATGTAAAACTAATCGAAAATTTTAGGCAGTTTTACAAGAATGAGCCAAAAATGTTAAACTTGTTAAAATTAATTAATTTGAAATGGTAAAAATTTGCCATAAAATTTTTTTAATTACGTCTTTTCCAAAATTAAGCTTGTAATTATTTAATTTTACGAATTCTAACTTTATTATCAAATGCTGAAAATGGTATTTTAAAATAAATGGAAAATAATCAAAAATTTTACGCTTATGGCGTTTTGCAAAGGATGAGGCATGACGTTATTGTTATTGCTCTAATTCTTTGATAGTTAACAATTAACGTTATTCCTTTAAAAATCATCAGTTAATACTTTTTGCACTGGTACAAATTTTTTTATCATGCCATTCGTATTGATAATATACGATTACTCTAACAAGAATTAATTTAAAAGAGATTTCAGGTTTCATAATTTTTTAATCTTAAATTAATTTATTTAATCATTTAGTCATGTTTCCTCAACAAAAAAGGAGAAAAACTTTGTTAGACTTTAATTTCAAAAAAATTCGTAATAACGACTGCGAAAATGTTGAAAAAAGTATTCCCGTTGATGATTTGGCATGCTGCAAAAACAATCCGCAGAATCTAATAGAAGAACCAGGTGAGACTCCAGACGCAGACAAAGCGACAAAAGATTTAGTTTTACAAACGTCAAATAACATTTCACTTTGTATAGGAAAAACTTATACTGAAGCAAAAAGACTTCGAATGCTAAAAAACATATGGATTCCGGATCAGTCTTTTAATTTTCCAATTATTGCAACCAATCACCGAAATTTACGGTTTCAGCACCGTTGTTTATTCGCTTCAAGTGGTTAGCGTACTCATATTTAGAAAATGGAGCCTTTTGCAAATACTTCGTTTTATTTGGAAGTAAAGCAGGTAGTGGAGTTAGAAACCAACCTCTAGGAACTTTGCGCGCGGTAAAGTTTCAAAAATGGAAAAATGCGCTTGAACGCTTTGCGGACCACGAGAGCACAAAATATCACCGCGACAGTGTGGTGGCAGCAAAGACCGTTATGTCAATCTTAACCGGTAAAACAAGATAGCATCGAAATTCAACTTAATCAGCAACAGAAGCAAACAATCTTAGAAAACCGAAGAAAAATCACACTAATTATGGAAACAATTATACTCTGTGGTTGACAGGGTATTCCTTTAAGAGGACATCGGGATAGTGGTCCACTCACTTTCGAATCAGAAAAAAATCTAGAAGATGATAATAATAATGACGGAAATTTGCGTGCTTTAATTCGATACAAAATGAACATGATCAAGTTTTCAAGAATGATTTTCTTTCTGCCGGACGCAACTCTCAGTATATCAGCCCAAGAATGCAAAATGAAATTATAAGTATTTGCAATGACTTGATACTTAAGCGATTGGTCGATTCCATTAACAGGTCCAGATTTTTTTCTGTATTAGCTGACGAAACAACCAATATATCATGTCAGGAACAATTGACTCTTTGCGCTCGGTACGTAAGTGATGACTTTGCTATTGAAGAATGTTTTCTCCAGTTTGTACCCATAACAGATCTATCAGGCAAGAATTTGTCTTCAACAATTTTGAACAATTTATCGGATATTGGTATTGATGTTTCAAAAATGCGCGGTAAAGGATACGATGGGGCCACAGCTATGAGTGGAAGATTGAATGGTGCCCAAGCCTATATCAGGGAAATCATTCCCACAGCTCTTTACGTTCACTGTGCAGCCTATAGTCTTAATTTGGCTGTTTCTAATTCATGTGATCTCTGGCCGATTCGTAACTGCATGGGAACAATAGCTTCAGTTTACTGTTTTTTCAATGCTCCAAAACGTCAAAACATTATCGCAAATCTATCAACACGATTTCGTCAACAACAAAAGCTCAAAAACTTGTTTAAATTCGTGCCACCAGATGGGTCGATAGACAAGAGAGTGTCAGTGTCTTATCAAATTTATTAATACAATTTGCCGTTGTAGAAGCTCTGACAGAAATTTCAACATGGCCAAACAGAGAAACTTCATCCCGAGCTCTACAGTAGCTATCGACAATTAGGCAAATTGAATTTTGCATTGCTGTATTAGTTTTAAAAAAAATTTTTGGATACAGTGTTGTTTTGTGTAAAGTTATGCAAAAAAAGTCTTCTTGAGGCCGTCAACATTGCACATGATAGTGCAAATGAATTGAAGTGTCTTAGAAAAAAAGCCGAAAATGAATTTCACCACCTCTATATTTCTGCGCAAGAAACAGCCAAAACCCAAAATTTTATTTTAAAAACACCACGCCTTACTTCAAGACAGACCAATCGATGCAACATTGCTGCTGAAACAGATGAAGAATATTTTAGAGTAGGGATTTTTATTCCATTTCTTGATAACTTTATTGCCATTCTCGAAGCAAGATTTACTGCCCACAAATCGATTATTGGTGGATTTTAGTGTTTAGTTCCTGCTGATCCAACCATTGGACCAAATCCTCAACAAATTAAAAGTATTCAAGTTTTGGGAAAATTTTACAAAAATGATTTAACAAAATCCTCGGAAGAACTAGTGCCTGAACTGATATTATGGTACAGGAAACTTTCTCGGTTGAACGCAGCAGAAAGACCAACTGATGCGTTGAGCAGCATCAAGAAATGCAGTTCCGATGCTTTTCCGAACATATTTACATTATTGACCATTTTGTTAACTCTTCCGGTGACAACATGCACTAGTGAACGATCGTTTTCCACATTGCGCAGACTAAAAACGTACTTACGAAACACAACTGGCACCACTCGAATGAATGGACTTGCATTGTTGAACAGTTAAACATTTATAGAAACATTTAACGCCTTGCCTTGATGATGTAATTAACACATTAAGTGAAAAAACAGGCGTTTGGATATAAGCCTGTAAAAAAAAACTTTAAATATTTGTTAAGTAAGATTATTTTTTATTCATTGAATTTTTCACCTTTTGTTTTCATCATTTATACGAGTTGCTTATGTTGCTTTTAATTTGAAAAGTTTCTTGTCATAATTGAATTAAATTTGCGTACTCGCACATGCTTTTTCCATAGTTAGTTTTACGGTTTGTTAAAAAGAAATTCATGCTGCTGCAAGATATTCTTAAAAGCATAACACTTTGTTTTTAAATGTAGGCCTAATTTTTGAAGTTTTTGCCCATTACCAGGACCACTTATAGCAATCGTTTTTTCGGCTCCAAAACCCACTTCACAAATTTCTGTGTACGACACTGGGCGCAATACTCCTACTGAATGTATGAATACTAGTCCTGTACAAAGATTGTTCTTGAGAAGAACTAAAACTTTTTTGCCCACTACATCTGATTGGCTCACTCCTAAAATTGAGAAAGGAGAAAATGTAACTAAATTGCTGAATAACAAACGTAAAAAGCGAAATATTATTATGATAGAAATTCTCGTTCGTTGCGTGATTTACGCATTAATGAAATTGTTCGTGTGCAACCGCTAAATTTTAAGCATTTGTGGAAGTTGGGTAAGGTACTTTTGCAATACGCTCCCCGTTCATATGTTGTAGAAGCAGATGGTAAATCACTTACTCGTAATCGTAAAGTCTTAAGGACTACGTCTAAATTTCATATTGTTTTGCCTGCGTTTGATAACTTTAATTTTGATGATAGTAGCAATTGCCAAGATCGTACTGTTAATGTGACTGATCCACCTACACGTAATCAAAGTAATGAATTTTCCAATGTTAAACGTACTCGTACTAGAGTAATCAAGCCTTTTACCAGATTTCAAGATCACGTAATGGACTAATGTGCTGTGCAAGTATTTCGAATGTGTATGGTAAAATTCTTAAAGCAATTAAAAGAAAAAAGGATGTTACGATAGGAATCGAACCATCCGTGTTTGTTGACTATTGTACCGTGGTGCGGTAATCTGTGTTTATTTCGTTTGTAGCCGTGCCTCGGGTAATTGTGCGTTTGTGTAATAGTGGACAACAACAAAGTCGTTATTCGGTTATGTTCTCGCATTGGTAACATCTTGATTTATTTTTCTTTTTTGTAAAATAAAACAAGCAAGAACAAAAAAAGAAACAAGTACAACAGATTTTAGGAATAAATATCTCAGATGTATTTATCTTATTTAAAAGTGTTTTCTGTAAATATTATACTACAGGTCAAAAGTCTTTTTTGAAGTATTTTATTTCATGAATGCATATTGAAATACAACTAACAAGTTATGCTAGTGAAATTTATGAAAAAATATGTTAAACAATTAATTATTGTAAAAAAATTTGTTTTGAAATAAAAGTTTAAGCACTTTGTAAAAAGCTCAAGTTCTAAGAATACGTATATTTTTTTTTTTAATTTAAAAATTTTTGAAAAATCAACTTAAACAGATTGTAGCAGGCTGCAGCAACGCAATGTCAGCAGTTACTGAGTTAACTAACAATTTTTCTTAAAATTATGCTAATTTCATATTGAAATAAATAGATTGCTACAGTGATATAAATTAAATTAAATAAATATTATTAACTTATACAAGAAAATTTAAAAGTCAAAATATATTTAACAAATATGAAGCTCTGTTTGCGAACATTTGTTGATTTAATTTTGACTGAATTGTTTATAATTAAAGATTTCGCCATTCCTGGTGGCCAATCCAGCCCTGTTTGTAATGTAAACACTTTTATTAAGATAGTTGCTGTTGTTTCAACTTTCTTGACGATTCAATGAGTAATTTTTATTTTAAAAGACAAAAAATTTATTAAACTTTGAACACCAGTCGATGAATTTTCCCAATTTTTTAAGAAAATAAATAATCTTGCCAATCCTAAATTTTTTGTTTATTACTTAAAAAGCATATAATCGAAATTGTCATTAAGTAGTTTTCTTTGTTCGCAATGACAAGCGTTGAACACTTAAAAACAAATCAAATGATTGTTTTGGCCAATGCAATGCTCAGGTTAGCGATCTATTAAAGTCTGCAAAGAGCAGTTATATTTATTTTAAACCTTTTACAGTATTTTTAACTGTCAAACATATTTGAACACAACACTGTCTGCAAGTCAGAAAAATGAAAAAAAGTTTACAAAATAACTTTGAATACCAATAGTTTCAGGTTCAATAGTGAACTGTCTTAACTTTTTCTCTATTGCATCGCAGAAATTAAAGTTTTTTCACTTTTTTTTTACTAGCTATTGTTTGGATTGTAAAACTGAAATTTTTCCATAAGAAATTTTATTTGTTTAATTGTATTTAACTTAATTGAATAAATTGCTTTAGAGAAATAATTGTTACATCACAAAACAATCTTTTAAACAAAACTCAAGTTTGTTTAATTACACAATAATAGCGACGTATATAAAAATAGTCATTGTGACATTTACAAAAATAAAACAAGAAACTTACTATCTTCATTATAGCAAACCAAACCCTCTCCTTCACACGTCATATTTCCTGGTTTATTACAATTACAAGGGATTGGAAAATATGATGGACATTGTTGTAAACAGTTTGCTTCATCGTGAGGACTGCTCCGGGGACAAAGTATATATCCATCGCATTTTAAAATATCCTCACATGTCGTATTAATTTTCCAATAACTTCTTCCTGCAGGAAAACTACAAAACAATATCGACGTTAGAAAGCTAGTAAAACAATTTTCATCATATTCATTAAAGCGTTGGCAGAGTTAGGAGTGATTTCCTACTCATCTTTCTGTAGTAATTTTTCGCTTGCCATAAAACTAACAATAAAAAATATTTACTGACCATAAGTTTTGTCTATTATAGTTCCTTTTAATAACATGTAGATTGACGGCATGAATCCTATCAATCCTATTAACCTCTACGCATCCGCTGGCAGCCACAGCTGCTTAGCGTAGCACGTCCGCTGGCATTGTACAATGCCAACCAATAATGTACACGGCTTGATTTTATTTACTAAAATTTCCAAAAAACCCGGTACGTCACAATACCCAAGAAAATGTGCAAGTCCGTTTACATGCGGCTGCGCTTTGTGCGAAGTCAGAATTTCAATTGTCAGCTAAAAAGTTTTTAAAAGCCCAGCAACGAAGGGCATGAAGACAAATTTTAAGTGAAGACTTTTTTTTATAGATGATTAAGTTTTTGAGACAAAAATTTGGACAAAAGTCATAAAATTTGCGCAAACCTCTGGATTAAATAAGCTAGTTTATTTAAATCTTTATCTAATTACATTTTTATTAATTTTTGCGACTTGCGAACTTTATTAGTTTATTGAATACGGTTCGTGTTTGAAAAATTTTGCCCACCCCTGGTGTAATTTCGTATTCCTTATAAAAAGTTAACAGCGTGACCGATTGGGTAAAAGCGCTAATTGATGGCGAATGCGATCGACACGGTAGCGGTTCGAAAACTACTCACATTATTTTGTCCTTGAGAAAGACACTTTACTTTGCTTAGCGGTCGTAGCAAGCAGCTTTACATTTCGTTAATATCTCTAAATAACTATTAAGAAAGCAAAATATAAAATTTGAACCTGACAGCAATACCTTGGCATCTCCAAAAGCAGGTCATAATGATTACTTCACAATTGCTCTATTTATATCTCCGAAGCTTTTTACCAAGTGAGCAGGATAATATGAAAATATAGAATAATAATAAAGGATTGGTGTGCCATATGCACAATGACCTTGTGTTAGTAAAATGTTTTATTGCTTATCACACAAAACGATTCAATAATTGCATAAAAAAATTGATTTATAAATTTCTATTTCTAAAGTTAAATCAGCCAATTGAAAATATTGTGCTAAAACATAATACCGGTGTAGTTTTATGCTTTAGCAAAAATACTTGATCGAAATGTGTTACATAAACATTTATGCAGTGACAAGAAACCAAGTTTTATTGCTGATCAAAGCTAAAGTCTGATTTTTTTCCTTTGATTTGTTACAAAAAAAAGGCAGAAACCTTTTTCTCGGTCAATGTCAAGCGCGCAAAGATTCAAACAATGGCGCGCAAGCACACACACTTGGATCAAGTTCAAAAAGTAGTTGGTCTGATAACTTATAAACCGTCCGCCATATCTTTTGCAACAAAATCGTGCAGAGCGCGTGCGTTTCAGAAGATATTGAAAAAAACTTATTTCACCAGACAGAGGACAATTCTCGCAACACGTAGCAACTTAAAAATTTGAATTATCTTGCCGCTAGTTGTAATAATTGGGAAAAAAGAGATTTTTTGCAAGGAAAAATGGGTTCTTTTATTTTTTAATTGCAAACTTGTTTTTCAATAAATTAAAAAAATGTTATATCATTTTACTCACAAAAAAATTATCTTTTGAATAATATAAAATTTAAACAGCTTCTTTTTACAGTGAATGGGGAAATACCAATTAAATATTGCTTAATTGTTAAAAAACCCATTTTATAGCGGTTTTTTGTATCTATTATATGGACTGGCAAAAAAAGACACTGCGGACGCTTAAGAGTTAATATGCCAACCCTAGAATCTTTTTCTTCTTATCATAACAATTTTGCAATAAAAAAGTTATAACCCCCTATCGCCCGCTTTTAGGTTTTGAACAAAAAAATTTTATTTAGTGTGTTTTGCAGTAGTAATGAATATGATGAAATTGCATTACAAATGCAATTGAAACAAAATTTCTAAAAAAATTTTGAAACATCCATTTTTTTCAAACGTTACAAATTTGTAACGGTGGTCAATTAAGCAATTAAATTGATTAAAATGTTGATTTTATTAAAGAGTTTGGTACTTTCTAGAGAGTCATACTTTAATGTCAACTACTAGAAAAAAAACTATTAGACTTCTTATTACTTTTTATTTTTAAACAAGCTGCATAAAGATGAGAAACACCAGACTCGAGTTTCGCCCTCATTAGAGCTCATCAGTGATGCTTATCTCACCGCGAATCGAACCTGGGACCTGTAGACTACATGTCGTATTGTCCTAGGCTACAGGTCCCAGGTTCGATTCGCGGTGAGATAAGCATCACTGATGAACTCTAATGAGAGCGAAACTCGAGTCTGGTGTTTCTTATCTTTATGCAGCTTGTTTAAAAAATTAATTCCAAATCCTCTTAATTCTTCAAATATATATTACTTTTTACTTTGATGAAACACGATACAAAATTTCTTTTCTTCGACGTAAAGGAATAAGAAAAAATTAAATATATAGCGTGGTTAAAATATTACACTAAATGAAGTTTTTCTAGGTTTTTGATTAAAATGATAAAATACCTCGTATAAGTTGTATCAAATCTGTTAATAACGTCAATCAAGAAAAAAAAATTTTTTAAGGCAAAAACAATACAAAAATGTGAAATGTGACAAATTTGTTAAGTTGGGCGATAGAGGGATAATTTAAACTTATAAGCAAAATAAATCAAGACTTCATAAAATAAAAATAAATGTAAGTTTTGTTTATTTTACTTGATTTAATAGCTTAAAAATTGATGGCAAGAATCCTATCAATCTTATCAATGTAAAACTCAGATTATTTCTCTATTGTCATGCTCTTCTATTGCCAACTCTGGGATCATAACCGGAGTAGGCAGATTGTCTCTAATGAAAATTGAAAACTTGAAACCATGGTCGGTAAGCTCGTGTTCGGCGAATGTGATGCGCAATGGCGTCGATGGCAGAGATAAACGGACTATGTTTTTTAGACTCCGATTCTAGTCCGACATTCAAAAATGACAATTCAATTCAATTCGAATCCGATAAAAAATTTGTAAAATTGACAGTCCACAGTCCGAAAAAAATTTTTAGTTGCACAAACATTAATTATTTTACAATTAGGTTTGAGGTTATGTGAGCAAAAAATCTTATATATAATAATTCTATCCAAGATCTATCCCCATTTGAACCTAAGCTTAAAATTATGCTTGTGCCAATCATATATTTGCACTTTACTACTTCATACACAAAGTAAATAACTTAACAAAAACACTATTAAACTGACAAGCAGATAATAAAGATAATTTGTTCAATATAATAAATTATATTTTTGCCAATCAAGTCACAATTATAAAAACGTTTTTTGTATGAGCAAAAATTAATAAAGCTTTATGAAGTAAAGAGTATATGAAAACTATCAATGAAGTAAATTTTTGGAAATGATATATTTTTCAAAAGCCGATTTTGAGTTGAATGCGTGAACCGCAAGTGTTTTGTCTAAATTGCGCCTCTCTTTCTTTTTCTGAATAATAAATTATACGCCTCACTGGCAGTGACGTCATCATTTGTTTCATCGATTCTTTTGGACTTGTTTTCAAATTCGTGCCGCCGTTTCCAGGGTTTTTTTCTTATCAGCTCTTATAAACTCAAAGTAAGTGGATTCAATAATTTGCTATTATGTTAGAATACTTTGACATTTCTTAATATTTTAATTAATTATGCTTGTTTATTAAATAAGACTAAAAAATTTTAATCCGGCCATGGCTGTCCTATAAAGTTACAAGTGTGAGTTATTTTGAAAAAAAAGTGTACGCTACCGCCATTGAAAAAAAAAATTAGCAACAAAATACTATCTACCGATCTACTCCAATGGCGAGGCACTCCCGCAGTAGTTTCGTGGTTGAAGGGCTTTCCTGACAAGGAAAGATGCTAATTCTTAACGTTTGATGTCGTTGATTTCTACCCGTCCATTTCGGAGAAACTGCTTGACGACGCTATTACTTTCTCCAAGCAATTTGTGAGTTTTGAGTTGCAATACTTGTGAGATTTCAATTATAAACATAGAATACCTGTTTTTTGGTTAACTCCGTAAATAGACAATCTTTATCAGACTATTTAACAACTTCAATTTTGTCACAAAAAAATAAATATTGTCGATACAATGCTGCTTTTATTTTTATTTTTTTTAAATTTATCAAAATAACATCACTCAGATTTTCAGTCTTTTAATTGAGTTAAAAGTCTTTTAACAGATATCTATTACTCTTTTCAGCAAAATCAAATTGACGATTTTATTTAACTGATCAAATTGCGATACATAAATTCATTAATAAAATTGGTCAAAGTTCAATAGGCCAAATATTTAATAGAAAAATTGAAAATTAAAACAAACTAAGTCATTACAAAAAATCGATTTCGACCTTAAAGGTCTCATCAGTTTTTTATTCAAATAGAATCTTATCTAATTTTATTTTAATGCTATCTAATTCTATTTGAATCCTATCTGACTCTATTTGAATAAGAAACTAATGATCTTTGTAGATCGAAATCGATTTTTCATGATAATTTAGTTTATTTTAATTTTTAGTTTCTATATTAAATATTCGGCCCATTGAACTTTGACTGATTTTATTAATGAATTTATGTATTATCTTTCAATTAATTTATTTATTTACAAACAACTGATATAAGCACTTACAATCAATCAATCAATCAATCTTTGTTTATTCATTGTAGAATGCCATTTAAATGCCAAAAAACAAAAAAAATCAAAAATCAAAATAATACAAATATTGAGCAATACTACAACAGGGTTGCAGCGAAAGACCACCAAAGGTCACCTAGTCAGCCACAACCCAAATTTTATATTTAAGCAAATCATCGGGTGCTACTAATGAATAAACAATTACAGCAAAGAAAAAAGAAAAAACATAAAAAAAGCATAAGCAAATAATAATAATAATAATAATAATAATAATAATAATAATAAATAAATAAATAAATAAAGCAACTCAAATTCTATGTTTCATAATCTGTATCACACATAAAAAAGTATAAAATTTTTTTTTTTTATGGGTTGACAAATAAGTAAACGAATATTAACCTCATCATATATTATAAGACTTCATTAATAATGTTTTGAATAATTTTTTAAATGAAACATAAGTTTGAGATTTAATTTCTTGAGCAACTTCAGACAATATTTGTATTCCAACATACTAAAGTGTTTTTTTACCATAGTTTGTACAGAATCTTGGAAGAAAAAATTTACTTTTTACCTTTATCGTGTATTGTAAGAATGAACAGATTTTAAATTGGTAAAATAATTGGTAAAGGAGATAGGTAATAAACCATTTTCAAATCTGTACATAAATTTAACACATTCTAGTTTATACAAATCTGTAAGTTTTAGCACATGAAATTTAACAAAAAGATTTCCAATTGCAGTTCTTTTATGGCAGTTATACAGAACAAATTATACAGTTATACAGAACAAATTTGATCCAACATTAAGTAAGAAATGAAATTACATTACAGCAGTACATATTTATTTTAAGAATTGCCAATAAAATACAGATATCTTTATCATGAAATACAGTTTTATAAACTAACTCAATGCGAAAACATCAGATACAAATAAAAAAAATCTCAGTCATTACACACAGTTTTCATCAATATTAAGTAAAACAACTATTGTTTTAATTTAAGGTCAAAAATTATGTTTCCCACGTCAAAATATAACGTCCAAAATTATGTTGGCCTCGGTGCCAACGTAAATTAATTTGTTGAACTTTGTCAAAAATTATGTTCTTACTATAAGATTACTCAAAAATGATGTTGCTGACGGCACTTTGAGGCCGCCAAGAGTTATGTGGTGCTGAGTTTGCTGCAAACACCGGAACCGAATCGTTTTCTTGGTCAAAAGGGGTACTTCTATGCTAAGGAGAGATTGTTGAATAAATCTCTCCGATCCTAACTCCTAACTATGATTTATCAATCGGATTTAATAAAATATAACCTTTATTCAAATGATATCAGTACAAATCACAGTTCCACAGAGCATAGACTTTTTGAAGGAAATTTTCTCCTTTTCGGCAAAATTCAAATCAATAATACCGACTGTACTTCAATTAACAAAGAAAAACTTTACCGGCGATTTAAACAACTTAGAACTCCCTCTACAAAATAGCAGCGTAGAACAGCCCCTCCAAACGAGTAGAGCTGCTTTTCTTTTAACAGCAAATAACTTTATCCGGCTATTTCACCCTCTGCTCTCTACAAAATAACAGCGTAAGGCGATTTTCCCAAAAGACTTGATCTGACTGAGTTTCTATGCTCTCCAAAGTTGTAGAAGCAAGCAATATATAGTGGACGTCACGACAAATATGTAATTAAGCTCGTGTCCGTGGCGATTAACAATAAAGGATTTGACTATCAGTGACGTAGATTCATTTTGCAATCCTCGCAATCATTGCTTTTTTAATTAGTTAACTTAGCGCTACAAAAAGTGTAAAGCGAACACAATGGAACTTTAACCAAAATAATGTAATTCAATATAAAATTAAATGGCTCGGCTTGAACAAAAAGATGATGACTTTATCAGAAACAATAACCAATTACGAAATTAGAAATTTAAGAAAAAGCCTATTGCAAAACAACCAACAAGCTATTCCTGCTCTTCTGACTGTAACTAATTTTTAACGCTATTGCACTTTGTTTCTGTGTTTTTATTTTCTTAATTTAATGTTGATTTTTAATCAACATGATTTAACTGATTTTTAATCAGTTTGAAAACAATCAGGCTACTAATATTTTATGCTGTTTTTCATCATTTGTAATTTCAATATATTCTTTTTTGACTTATACAACAACTTTGCAGGCGTTACTCAAAGTAATCTTAAAAGTTAAGCATACTGTTAGAATTTTCTTGTATCTTGTGTTTGTTGTGTTCGTCGTTCGTATTATTTGTTCCTTTTCGTTTGTTTATTTATTTAAATTTATTTGGCAACACTAAAAGATTATTATAAATTCAATCGCGCTCTTTGTTTTGGTTCTTTTTCACCGTTTAGAATACCTGAAATTACAGTCGTTATTTTGCCGGTTCGAAAATTTATTGGTGAGTTAATGTTTTATTTGTTTCGATTTGGATAACTTTAAATTTTTAATTTGTGTCTGCCTTATAAATGTTGTGTATGTTGCGTTTTTTCGTTTAATTTATGCCGTGTCTTTAATTTAAAATAGAAAACCATTGCAAACCGTTACAAGGCATTGTACACGTGCATGTTGTTCAACCGAAGAACTGAAGCAGCGACGTATTTTTGAATTCTACGGCAAAGCCACGACTCTTCAACGGAACGTTGGAAGAGTCCCAACATTTTTTTTTTAATAAATTTACTGGATGCAAGAAGTTCTTCCAGAACTGTACTTATTTGTTAAATTGAGGACGTGGTGCTGGGTAAACTACTTAATTGAGCACGTGGTTTTTTAGAAGATTGAATCGTTTAACGTGCGTAGAGATTGCGTGTTCGAATCTCAGTTTGGTGTATTATTATTATTATTATTATTATTATTATTATTTTTTGCGTCTTGGGTTTTGAACGACGCCGAATTAATAATCTTTAATTGCTAATTTAACTTATTCTAATTGGTTTGATTTGAAAACTGTTTATTAACAATTTGATTTATGAAACTCAGAAGTGGGCGAATTTGTAGTGACATGGAACATAATTTAATTAGTTTTCGTGACGTTGCTGATAAAATATTTAAGTTGTTTACTATGGGTGAAACGCTTATGTCTAGCCATGAAAACGCTGATAGGGTTAAAAAACTTATGGGCGAGATAAATATTGCTTATGACACTTTTAATAGCTTATGTCCACAATCGGATAACCTTGATCTGCCAGGTAATGTATCTAGTAAGTTAGAGTTTGACACTAAGTATTGGGTCTTTAAACAGACTGTTCAGCAATGGTTCGATAGCTTGACCGCTGAAGATCTAAAGGTAAGTAACACTCAGGGCAAGATGTCACAGGGCGGAGACGATCCGTCGTCTATACCTTCTTTTGTTCCTAGTACATCCAAACATTTACCGAATGAACTTGACAAAACCTTTAGTAGGTGTCATATTTCTGAAACTGCCGCTAGTGTAAAATCAGAATCTCGGCAGGCTCCTTCCGAAATTTCAGATAATTCTCAATTTACAATCAAATCAAATCAAGATCAAGTAAATCTAGTTCTAGTAGTTCAGCGAGTCGACTTAAACGAGCCAAAGTGAAATTGGAACTGGCACTTTTGGCCCAAAGGCAAAACGAAGAAAGATTAAGAGAAAAGGATGAATTAGTTCGTTTGGAGCGTAATAGAAAACTGGCTGAAGATAAACGTAAAGTTGAAGCGGTTAGGTTTGAGACACAGCTTTATGAGATGGAGAATAATTGCGATAATAACTTAGTAAATCAAGATTCTAAATTTTCCTTAGGGTCACTTCACGAACCTCGTTTAATAGCAACTGCAGGCCCATCTACATCTTTGAGGAATAAAACATATTCTAAGGAAGTTTGGTTTCATGACTTAGGGAAGGTTCAGAAGGAGAAACACAAACTCGAACTTCATAAGCCCACGGAAGGCAACCCGGGCGAATTTGAAAACTTATATACTGGTAATAGCTCACGATCGGCTTTCACTTCCACTAGTCAAGGCTTCCCACCAAAATCTGAAATTAATAACATTGATTTCTTAAAAGAAACATCTGAGCAATTGCTTCCGAAACCTTCTATCAAAAAATTTCAAGGCGATCCAATGGACTATTGGGCATTTTTTAATCGTTTCACTTTCCACGTGGCAAACTGGCTCCCACCCAAAAGGAAGATGTCTTATTTGCTACAACACTGCAGTGAAGAAGTCTGTCGTTTTATTCGTCATTTTGAGGATATTCATGATGGCCGTTTTGCTTATGATATGGCTTGGCAGGAGTTGGAGCGAAGGTACGGTCAGTCCCATCTTATTGTGCAGGCATGCGAGGAACGTTTACTAAGCATTCCTAGAATTGATAGAGAAGTAGCAGAACGTCTAAATAGTTTGTCAATCCTGATGAAATGTAGTTGCTATGCTTTGGCAGACAGAAGCGCGGCTTCTAATTTAAATTCAGTACAGTTTTTGACTGCTATTGTAAATAAGTTTCCAGTCGAGTTAAAGCGCAGGTGGATAGAGTACTCTGCGAATATAGCCGAAGAGAAGGGTTCGCTTGCTTCAGTTAAAGACTTGGCTAAATTTGTGGAACACCAAGCAAAGTTAGCTAATTCGGTTTTTGGTTTAAAACTATTTCCTATAAAGGTCGAAACTTCATCTAGTAAAATTAAGACTACTTCGTTGAGTTCGGCTACAGGGTCAAGTTTCGTTTCGAAACAATCGAAATCAGTTAAATGTGTATGTTGTTTAGAAAATCATTTAGTTTACAGATGTCCGGAGTTCCGAAAATTTTCTATAAATGAAAAGTGGCAGTTTGTTAAAAAATATAATCTTTGCAGACTCTGCCTAAATCCGGGACATTTAGGCTCCAGCTGTACCTTTGGAATTAATTGCAAGAAAAAGGGTTGTGGAAGCGTTTTACATAATACTTTGCTACATCCTTCAGATAATTTCGTTTCTAGATCTACTAAAAATATAATAAATGACTCAGAGACTTTAGACAGTGAAGGCAAAACTAATGCTGGTTCAACTGAGATAAAGTCTGTAACTATTTCCACGCTTGCTGTTAAATCTATTACCAGTCACGCTTATTTAGATATAGTACCAGTAAAAGTTGTTAAAGATAGTATTGTTGTTTACACTTACGCACTCCTTGACACTGGATCTGACAGAAGTTTTTGCGAACAGCGCATTGCTGATGCCCTTAAATTAAAACAAGACAAACAATTTAGGTTGTCCATTCAAACAATGACATCCGTCAATCCCACTTACGTGGAAAGCTCTTCAGTCTCTTTAGATATTTATTCTTTGAGCAATGAAAACAAGATGGAATTGAGCACAGTTGTTGTTGTCGATTCTATACCTGTGGCTCCTACAATTTCACCAAAAAATCAGACATTGTTAAATTATCCTCACTTGCGGGATATTTCTTTTCCTATTTTGGAAAATGCATCTGTAACATTACTGATAGGTAATGATAACGCAAAGGCTCACCGGTGCCTCGAGAGCCGTTTTTCCCCGGCACCCGATGAGAGTCCCGATGCTATATTGACACCTTTTGGATGGACGTTGCGTGGCACTCGTTTAGACAATGATGTGACTTGTCGAGTGCAGTCATCCAATTTCTTTGTTTGTGGACATGAATGGCCAACAGAAAGAAAGGAGATTGAGAATTTAATCGTTACAGACGAAGGTGAGGTTTTCTTCGACAAAAATTCAGAGCTTGTAGATAAGGAGGATTTGATAAATGTGCTGTTACACCATAAAGCTATTTTGGAGTTCAGTTGTATGTATTCGTTGGAAGATTCTATAGCATATGACATCATGACGCGTCAACTTCAGTACGTGGATGGCCATTATCAACTCCCTTTGTTATGGAAAAATGACATGACTGTACTGCCGGAAAGTAGTGCTATGGCGCTTAGACGTCTCCAGTGTCTAAAGAAGCGTTTTTTGAAAAATCCAGACATTCACCAGTTATATAATAATCAAATGAAGAATACTATTGAAGCCGGGTATGTGGAAAAGGTCTGCTCCGACACTAAAATTACAAGAAACAAAGTATGGTATATTCCTCATCATCCTGTTGTGAATCCAAAAAAGCCAGGAAAAGTAAGAATTGTGTATGATTGTGCAGCAACTACTGAGGGAAAGTCACTTAATGATTTCTTGATGAAAGGGCCAGATCTGATGAATACTATTGTTGGAGTGCTTCTTCGTTTTAGAAAAGATAAAATCGCGATTATATCTGATGTGGAATCCATGTTTTACCAGGTGAGAGTAGCTCCGTGCGATAGGGATGCGTTGAGATTCTTTTGGTGGCCTGAAGGTGATTTGGATACATCTCCAGCCATTTATCGCATGAAAGTGCACTCTTTTGGCGCAAGATCTTCCCCCAGCTGCGCGTCTTATTGTCTTCGCCAAACAGCCAAAGAGTTTGGTAAGTATTTTGATCCAGAAATAAGGGAAATAGTTAGGAGAAACTTTTATGTTGATGATTGCCTGGTTAGTGTAGAAGACGAGACACACGCTGCTAAGGTAGTAAAAGATCTTCGTTCTTTGTTAGCGCATGGTGGGTTTAAGCTCACGAAGTGGCTTTCAAACAGTGAAGAAGTCATGAAAACCATTCCAGAAGAAGATCATTTAAAAGTTACAAGAAATTCTGCCATTTCTCCAGTCACGACTAAAGAACGCATCCTTGGGGTCAGTTGGTGCGTCATTAAAGATGAATTTTTCTTTGAAATCGATTTACCAAAGGCTCCAACGACAAAAAGAGGAATTCTTTCGGTAACTAACTCTTTATATCAGGGGTTTTCAAACTTTTTGACTTGCGGACCCCTTTATATTTTAGGCTTTACCTTAGGGACCCCCTTACAAACGCTTCTGAAATTTATGCATAAATACTTGCTATAAACTTTTTCATTAATGCAATAAAAGTTGGTTTAAAATTTATTTCAAACATATATGTGTTTAAATGAAATAAACTAATGCTGCATTTTGCTGCACAATGAAAAACTTAAATTTTGTTATATGAAAGTATTAACTTTACATGTAAATAAAAACAGAAATAGTGTTTAGCAAATAGTTTTATTGTCAAGTACTCAAGTACACAAACAAGACTTTTCTAATAAACACCTCGTGAGAAGGATGTGCTTGCTTAGCTTTGCACAAACTGTCGATTCTTGGCGATATTAATGATAAACATACACGTAAGTCATTTTCTGGAGCAAGTCTAGATCTGTATTTGTTTTTCAAAATGGTTAGTGCAGAAAATCCAGCTTCACATAAATAAGTTGTTGCAAACGGTAACGGAATTTTAACTGGTTTTTGAGATAACAATGGATACTCGGAGGCTAAAGTGAGCCAGAATTTTGAAAGTTGCTGCTGCATAAAACTGATTTTTAAAGTTCTGTCGCATGAAATTTCGGCCAGTTCTTCCAGTTCATTTCCTTTGAGCACGCTATTATCTACTTCAACATTAAACGAATTTCTGATCCAGTCAAAATTTGCAATATTATCAGGAACATCTTTCGAGAAGTATTCATCAAAATGTTCAGCAAGTAATATTAAATGTTGTTTAACATCTACAATAATCAAATCAACATTAATTGAACTATTGTTGCTGAGATAATCGTCCAGTGTAGGAAACTTATCCAAATTTTTCTTGCTAACTTTTGTAGTCCATATATATTTAGTTTTTTCTTAAAGGCTTCAATTTTGTCATGACTGAATAAGATATTTGAATTTCTTCCTTGTAAAGATAAATTCAGTTCGTTAAGCTTCTTAAATATATCTGCCAGATGAGCAACTTTGCTAAGCCAAATAGTATGGGCCTTCTTAGCACGAGCCACTCGCAGTGCCACTAAAAAAGATGCTTTTAATAGTTTCTGATTTGATGTTATTGACTTTGTAAAAGTTGTTGTCTGCTTTAAATAGGCATCCCTTTTTCTTTCAAAAAAGTCTTTTGGTTTTTTCGCGAATTCAGGATGTAGTGTTATTAAATGTCGCTGCAATTTAGCTGGTTTCAAGGCTTTATTTGACAACAGCTCATGACAAAGTAAACACTGTGGTCTGTTAGCACTAGACACACTTTCAATGAATCCAAATCGAATGTACTCCACATCATATTTTCTTAATTTGTTTTTCTGAACAATCTCTTCTGTCTCTGTAACTGTAACGGCCTCTGAGTTGATTTCATCATGAGGTTTTCGTTTCAAAAATTTATCCATAGGTAAATCTTGCACAAATAAAACTTTTTATGCTATTAATTAAAGATACAAACTATATTAGTCTATCAAACCTATATGTATAAAATAGTTTATTAAGTCAACTTATTTTATGATTGGCCTATAAGCGCTTATAAATTGCACGTCACTTAAAAAAGTCTTCACAATATACTATACTTCTTATCGTACTTTCGTACTTTTTATCTTTTTGAGATAAAGCATGCTAGGCTTCACATTTTGAATCCTTCACCTCTTTCTATCGTGTCAAAAATTTATCCATAAGTTTTACAATAAACTAGGCCTACAACACTAAATTTAAGGTTTAAGCTACTGGTATCTCAGAACTAATTCAATCCTTCAATATAATTATAAAATCAAAAAATTCTTCGACAACTTCACTTTGTTTCACGTTTTTTTCTCACAATAAACGGCTGAAATAATATCAACAAAGTCAGCAACATTTCCGACTAGTAATAATTCACTCAACGTCAACAAATAAACTTATAGCCTCACAAACGCTAAATGCGAGAACCGTTATAAAACAACTTTTGGACTGCAATCGTTAAAGTCCAAAACACTATAAATGCTTTACAAGTGTAAACCTTACAACTTCACTGTGGCAATTATCTGTCACAATGGATAAAAGTACCGCGTACTTTACAATGTATATGTTTGACACTTTTCATCGTAACGTCGCGGACCCCCTGTGCATTCATCGCGGACCACCAGGGGTCCGCGGACCCCAGTTTGAGAACCGCTGCTTTATATGATCCTTTAGGGTTTGTGTTACCTGTTGTTTTGCGAGCTCGTCTTTTGTATAGTGAAGTGTGCCAAGCAAGGTTGGGTTGGGACCAAATTCTCGACGAAGCATACCGCAAAAGGTGGGTCACTTGGTCGAATGAATTGATCAATCTTAAATTAGTCCGCATACCTCGATGTCTCAAACCGATTGGCATTAATCCACCTCAAATTCAACTACATTTTTTTGCCAATGCTTCCGCTTTAGCGAGAGGAGCAGTATGTTATTTGAGAGCAATCTCGCAGGGCGTTGTAACTTGCAGTCTTGTCATGGCGAAATCCCATGTTTGTACCCCAGGCAAGAATACAATACCTCGTTTGGAACTTGAAGCAGCTTTAGATGCCGTCAAGCTTTCAATAGTTGTAAAGCAAGAGTTGGACTTGTCAAGGTGCCCATGTCTTTGTTGGAGCGATTCGACAATAGTTCTCCAGAGTCTTCGAGCCAACAGTAAAAAATTTTCTCAATTTTCAAGAAATCGCCTTCAGAAAATTTTAGCTGATACAGATGTATATGATTGGAGTTTTGTTGGAACTAAAATTAACCCTGCGGACAAACTTACTCGTGGTTCGAGTGCAAAGCGTTTAATTCGTGACAAAACCTGGTTTGAAGGTCCTTCTTTCCTGAAACTCTCTCCAGAATTGTGGCCTGTCTTGCTTCAAAATACGCCACCTGATAAAATATATAATTGTTACGAACTTAAAGCCGACTCATCAATCGAAGTAAAATCAACTTCATGCAATCTAACCAGTGAAAACAATCTAAAGTTTGAACCGACGTCTTCGTTCATTTCTAGTTTTTCTTCTCTGTATAAGTTGAAATTAGTTACATCCTGGCTCGTGCGTTTTCAACGGTATTTGTTATTTCGGGTAAGATATTTGAAGATGTCCGACACCCACACACCAATTTCTGTGACTGAACTTAACCAGGCCGAGTTTTATTTAATTAAATACGAACAATGCGTACATTTTGATGCCGAAATCGCATGTGTGAAAAGAAGGAAATGCTTGCCTTTGCGGTCGCCAATACGAAAACTTGACGTGGTCTTAATGAGTGACATTCTGAGAATTGCTGGACGTCTGGCAAAATCTGTTCTCCCTTTTGATTTAAAACATCCTATTGTCCTTCCTGAAACCAGTCATCTTACCTACTTAATTATTCAAAATACACATGTTAATCTTGTGGGACATAGTGGGGTAAATACCACATTAAATTGCCTTTGTCAAAAGTTCTGGATAGTGAACGCTAGAGTTGCCGGTCGAAGAGTGGTAAGTAATTGTGTCACCTGTAGAAAAACCAACTCAAATTTAGAGCACCAGTACATGGCCGACTTGCCAGTTGCAAGGTTTTAAATCCATCAACCTCCCTTCTCCCACGTAGGTGTAGATTTTTTCGGCCCTTTGTTGGTGAAGGTAAAGAGATCAGAAGTCAAAAGGTATGGATGCCTTTTTACATGCATAACGACGAGAGCGATTCATCTAGAATTGGCACAAGACATGTCCTCTTCTTCATTCATCAATGTTTTGCGAAGATTCGTAGCCGGACAAGGGTCTCCAAAATATATATATTCCGATAATGGTACTAATTTTGTCGGAGCGAATAAACTTCTAAAAACTGTTTTTCGGATGTAGAGGACAGAGCAATCAACAATTATTTGCGACAGAACGGTATCGTTTGGTCCTTTAATCCTCCCCAAGCTAGTCATATGGGCGGTGTTTGGGAAAGGATGATCCGCACTGTAAGAAAAGTTTTACTTGCTGTGATGCCCAGCAAAACTTTAACTGATGATGATCTTCATACGATATTGTCCGAAGTCGAATCTATCGTCAACTCGCGTCCACTGACTGATGTTCCTTTAGAAAAGGGCGAAGAGACGCCATTGACACCGAACCATTTGCTACGACTGAATTCCTTTGTTGTTCCCCCTGGTATTGCAGTAAAAGGTAAAGACTGCTATTCTCGTCAGCGTTACAGAATTGTTCAATATGTAGCTGACAAGTTTTGGAAGCGCTGGATAGTTGAGTATCCCAGAATTATCCTGAACAGAACAAAGTGGAAGAAAAAACGGAGAAACCTTTCTCTAGGGGATATCGTGTTACTGCAAGATGTCACATATCCAAGAGGGCAATGGCCGTTAGGTAAGATCGTCAAAGTTTTTCCTGACGAAGCAGGACGGTAATCGTTCAAACAAGTAAAGGTAAATTTAAAAGGCCTATTACAAAGTTGTGCCTTATTCTGCCAGCGGCCTAGGGTTGTGATCAAAATTAGTTTTTCTTTTCTGGGTTTTTCGGCGTTTTCATGGCATGCGGGGGGGAGTGTTAGAATTTTCTTGTATCTTGTGTTTGTTGTGTTCGTCGTTCGTATTATTTGTTCCTTTTCGTTTGTTTATTTATTTAAATTTATTTGGCAACACTAAAAGATTGTTATAAATTCAATCGCGCTCTTTGTTTTGGTTCTTTTTCACCGTTTAGAATACCTGAAATTACAGTCGTTATTTTGCCGGTTCGAAAATTTATTGGTGAGTTAATGTTTTATTTGTTTCGATTTGGATAACTTTAAATTTTTAATTTGTGTCTGCCTTATAAATGTTGTGTATGTTGCGTTTTTTCGTTTAATTTATGCCGTGTCTTTAATTTAAAATAGAAAACCATTGCAAACCGTTACAAGGCATTGTACACGTGCATGTTGTTCAACCGAAGAACTGAAGCAGCGACGTATTTTTGAATTCTACGGCAAAGCCACGACTCTTCAACGGAACGTTGGAAGAGTCCCAACACATACAAATAACAATTTACTAAATTTACTGGTCTCACATTAATATTATTATTTTTTGTGACATATTTGCAGCAGAAACAACACAGAAAACTATACCAAACCGTTTCAGTGAACTACTGATTGCATTCCAAACTGACTGACTGTTTAGTCTGGTAGTGGTTAATTGCCTAAAAGATTTTTTTTTTAATTGACTGATCCAGAATCCGAATCTTGAAGTTTGAAATTACGAAGTTAAGCGAAAACTTTTTTGTCTTCACTTTACTTTCCAAATAAATGCTGTACTATGTTTAAACCTCAAAACAACATTTTGAAAAAAATTTGATGATTCCTTGTCTGATATGTTTATTCTATTATATTACGATACCTTCATATTTTTAATATGAAGCATTAGTTGGGAACCTCTAAATTAAATCAACTCGGACTTTCACTCATTGATAATTTAGGCTGTTTACAAAGGTTCTTTCACTTAAAACCAGGTAAGGCACTGGGGTTCTGAGTTTATCTGCCCTGAGCTTATATGTTCCAGCGCCAAAAAGTTTTGTGAAAGCCGCGAGATAAACTAGACGCGGACGAATGATAAAACTTGTCTCACCACAGAAATAATCTAAAATATATTGCTGAAGAAATTTGTAAATACTAATTTGTAAAAGTTTATTCTTTTTCGGTAAAATAGTTAATCTAAATCTGATATGTCTTTGGCCGAGCCTGAAGCCGAAACAACTTTAGAAAGTATTGATGATGACCAAACATTTGTTGAAAGGTTGAAATTTCAAACAGCTGTATCTAAATTAAGTCAAGCGGAACCTCAGAAAGAACTAAAATTATAAGGCTGTAAAGTTTCTTGTAATAAGGAACTACTTATTGAAAGAGTAATTGAGAGAGGACTAGCTGGGTTGTCACATGTTAATCAAGAGCATCAGGTGTTTTTGAAAATTCTGTGATGAGCGGAACCAAATCAAGCGGGTTGTTAATGCTCTTTAATATCATGCAAAATTAAAAAGCATCTGTTGAAAGATGTTTTCAAATTCAATTCGAAAAAATTCGTCAACGATTATTAGTTTTTAGCCGAAACTCAGAGTTATGTTGGTCATTCAGTTCAACCGATGCAGATTCTTTTGCTGAAAGAGTCATTAAAAAATTTTATACAGTAGATTGGATAAAAAGAATAAGGACCTTTTGGAAGATTTGCAACAACGCATTAAAGTTACAAACAAACTTATGAGGTTGAAGTTATTTTAACTGCCTTACAGGGATCAATTTTATTCCCTTGCACCTAGTTCACCAAAGGAGGGGACCTGCAATAACTCGTGCGCTGGAAAATCAGAGATATTTTTACAAAAAACGCTGTGCCCCCAAGTGATCCAAAAGTTGATCGAAAGACACTTGAACGAACGACACTTAATCGAACGACACTTGATCGAAACGACACTTGACTGAAACAACTCTTGATCAAACGACACTTGATCGAAAAGACACTTGATCGAAACGACACTTGATCAAACGACACTTAATCGGAACGACACTTGATCGAAATGGTACTTGATCGAAACGACATTTGATCAAAACAATATTTGATCAAAATGACACTTGATCAAAATGACATTTGATTGAAACAACACTTGATCGAAACGACACTTGATAAAATAATGAAAACGAAAATTTACAACTTTGAATTTGTACTGGTTTTGTCAATTTTTTGTCCGAAAAATATAGTGATTTCTAAAAAAGAAAGGTGTTCACTTTGAATCTGTCTTCGTTCCCAAAACATATTAATCTCTAAAAAAGATAGATTTTCTTTTTTAATCTGTCTTTGATTTTTTCAAGGGGTCTCCAAGGGTGGGGCCATGGCAATATGTCCTTCCTAAATACTTTACTGATTACAATGGCAGCAATAGGCATCTAAAAAAATTAACCATGTCAAGAGACATACTTGTTCCCCTCCTGAAAATGCTTTGCCCAGGGAAATTGTTGGAAAATCCTGACCTTGACATTGGCAAAAAATTATAAAAAATAAAAACAAACTGTCTTCTTACTGATGCCCTCTGTTTGTATGAATCTAATTTAGAGCAACAAAGAAATTGTTTAATTGCAGAAACATAAAAAAGTAAATCTTTTTTTTTTTTATCAACTGTCATTTAGATCAAATGCCGTTTCGATCAAATATCGTTTCAATCAAGTATTGTTCGATCAAGTGTTGTTTCGATCAACTGTCTTAGTACCGTTCCACAACGGCTGAAAGCTGTGACTCTGCAGTAAAAGCAGTAAAGAAACGTTTTGGTAGATACCAAGCAATAATTAAAAGTCACTCTATAAGATTTATTGTGGGGTGGTCAAATTCATTTAAATGTTAAGCAGTTGAGGGATCTTCTGGATAAAGTCGTCGTCAAAATAGCTTTGCTCTCTCCATTTAATGTTGAATGGGATCATGTTTTTGCCCTAGTTGTTGAATAGCAACTTCCAAATTCTTTGCAAAAAAGATGGATCCAAAAATTTAGTCCTTCAATTGAAAGGGATGCTACAACCACATTAAAAAAAGTTAATTTATGACTACTGAGTTGGCCATAGTTCAAACTTTAAAAGGCAATTCATTAAATTCTAAAAAAAAGAAAAACTACAATCAAAAATCTTCTGTCAACTTCAAACATCCTTTTCACGGAAGGAATCAGATAACAGCTGGCGATCTATATCAACCCAAGCTTTGCTTACCCAAATCACTTAAAAGTAATTGCCTTTTATTTCTTTTGTTCAAAACAGCATGCTCTTATCGTCTGTCCAAACTTTTTAAAGCTTGGATTGGCTCAAAAATTGGCTTTCTTTAATTAGTCAACCAAATAAAACTTGTTTTAAATGTTTGAAAAGTACGTAATTTATCTGAAAACCACCACACCAATTGTCGAAAATTTTTGGCAAAATACAATATTCCTGGTTTCAATAAACTTCACCGTAAATTATTGCATATTAAGAATTAATATGCTGTCCTTTATTTTATAATAATTTGAAAGGAAGAAAAAGCTGTTAATCATTACAGATCTAATTAATCAACGCTCACATGTTGATTTAAAAAAATGTATCACAGAAGCAATATTTGAAACATCAACTTTTTTAATTCTTAACAAGGAAAAAGTAAAAATAAAGTACAAGATAATCCCATTCATAGTAATACAAAACAATTCCATCTTATTGAATATAATTTTTTTATGTTTTTTATTGGTAATTTTTAGTAAATATTTTTGAAACTATGAGTTGTTTTAATTATAAATTTGTTTTTGATCTAGTTTTTTTCTCTTTCAATTAATTTTATCTTTATAAATATTGAATCTTTAGTTATTGCTATTAAATTAGAAATATTATATTTAAATTAATTGTAAAGGACGTTGTCTTTATTTAATTTAATCTGAATATTTTCATTTGTTTTTATTAATTTTTTATGGTCATGCCAATTTTTTAAAATTGTTTCATAGTAAATTAATATATGTTCAATACTATTGGCATTTTTATTACAAAATTTACAAATATTATTTTGCTGCCATTAAAAAACATTTATCTTACCTTCTTTGTAGTTATAATTATGTTTGAATTGCTTATTGTTAAGTGTAACTTTATTAAGAGAAGTAACTTTTTTTTCTGAGCTTAATTTTCATTCTTTTTACTTGAAATTTCTTTTAGTTTCAAATAATTTTTTTATGAGTGATAGCTGACCAATTTAGATTTTCAGTTTCATGAATATATTAAAAGTTTTATTACAATTTGGATTTTCATGCAAAGCATTTACTCTAAAATTATCATATAAGTTTGGGTTTATGTGCCTTATTTTATAAAACGTATTGTAAAGACTCCATTGATGCCTAAGAAAGTGTACTTTATCTAAAGTTACAAACAATTTAATTTTTTTAACATTTAACAATATTCCCAGTATTTAACATATTATTCCCAGTATTTAACTTTATATTTAACTAACCCAGCCATCGGAGGAACCCAGCCATCGGAGGCACATTTCTGTGTCTCTTGATGCCGGTCCCAAGCCTGGATAAATGGGGAGGATTGCGGCAGGAAGGGCATCCGGCGTAAAACTTTTCTTTTTGCCAAAACAGACAAATGCGTAATCTTCATCAATCCATACCGGATCGGTCGAGGCCCGGGTTACCAACGACCGCCTCAGGTGTCGCACAGCAGGACACCTGTGGAAATTATGCTACTGCTAAACATTGTGAAAATAAGAGCAGAGAAAGAGGAGTAAAGCGAGTGAAGAAGCAGCGAGAAGCGTGGAAAGGAAGACGCTCACTCATAAGGGTGGGTACTTTAAATATTGAAACGATGACTGGAAGGGCAACGACAAGCCACCTTAACGTGGTGGTGCAGTCCCCTTCCCTGCACTGGGGAGGGTCGAAATGGCTTGTCGATTCCCCGAGGGTCTCATCCTCGGGCGATTCTCCTTCGGACAACTCCTCTCATTTTTTATCCCTGCTGTCCAATGCGTGGTCACATATGGACAGCACTCTTAAACCCAATTGACCCCTTCTATTTTCTTTCGGACATCTCTTCCTCGTCCCTCCTTCCACCCCAAACCTCTTCATTACTTATCCCACTCACCGCTGATTCTTATCTCTATGCTTCTCCTTATCAGCGGTGACATTCACCCCAACCCTGGCCCTATAGACCCCTGCTCTGTCTGCTCCCGTAGAGTCACCTGGGGAAACAGATCAATACAATGTACCAACTGTTCTCTCTGGGTACACCTCTCCTGCTCTGGTCTTTCTCCCGCTGACTTCCGTAAAATTTCTCCGGGATACTTTTGGACTTGCCCAATGTGCCCATCCTCTTCTCAACCCCTCCCCTCCCTCTCACACTCTAATCCCATATCTTCATCCTTTTCTGTATCTCCATCCTCTCACACTCCAAATCCCCCACCTCCACTAAGAAATAACCACAAAACCATATCTTCAAAAACTAACCCCTCCCCCAAAACAACCTCGAATAACCCCACCTATCTTCCTAATCACCCCCAACTAATTTATACTTACCCTCCCTCAGTATTGACTACTCCTTCTCCTCAAACCCAATATACCACCTCTCCTCTCACACAATCCTCTTTCCATCCTTCCTCTCCCTCTCGAAACAACCTCCGAATCCTACAGTGGAATGCTAATGGGATTCGCCCACAACGTACTGAACTCCTACACTTTTTCTCTCATAATCAGTACGATCTTATCTTCATACAAGAACCACACCTCTCCTCTGACTCCACCTTCGGTATACCAGGCTACAAAACCCTCCAGAAGAACCGTTTTATGACGAGGAGAAGAACCAACAACTCTACGGGAAACCTAGGAGGAGGTGTACTGATACTTGTCAAAACCGGTCTATCTTACACTTCACTCTCCACACAATCCCTCTCCTCCCTCGACCCCAGCTCCGATTATTTAGCTATCGCAGTTAAAATAAAAGGAGCCGCTCCCATACATCTTTTCAACGTCCATGTCCCTCCTATCCGTTCCTCTTCCCCCGACTCTCGCCCAAAATCCTTCTCACCCTTTCTCCTATCATCATCTCCTACCACTTACATCTTTGGCGACTTTAACAGCCATCATTTATCCTGGGACTCCCACTCACCGGAAGATCAATCAGGCAAAAATCTGTTTGATTGGCTCCTCTCTTCTGATCTTTTACCTCTTAATAACCCCGAACACCACACCCTACTACACCGTGCCACCGGAAACCGCTCTTCCCCTGATCTTTCCCTAGTTCCTGCCCGAATAGCCTCTAAATGCACATGGCAGACCCTTCCCGACCTCGGCTCAGATCATCTTCCTATCTCCATCACTATTCCCACTTCCCCCTTAATTAACTCTTTCCACCGCCCCCCCTCATTTAACTATAATAAAGCTCGCTGGGACGATTACCTTACTTATATTGATACCCACTGCCCTACTCCGTCTAACTTTACAACACTTTCTCTTTCTGAAGCCACCCACACCTTTACCAAACTCCTCAATGATGCTGCCACTTCTGCCATTCCTTTCGGCAGCATCAACCGCCCTGCTAAAGTCTGGTGGTCTCCTGAAGTCGCAGATGCCGTCGCAAAATGTTGAAAGGCATTTGCAAAGGCACACTGTTCCGAAGAAGACCGCCACACTATATCACTACTTCCAGATATACCTCCACTGTGATTTCTAAGGCTAAAGCCAAGTCATGGCTGAACACTTGCTCTAGCCTTTCTCCTAAAACCCGTCCCAGTGAAGTCTTTTCTCTACTTCGCTCCATCTCTGGCTCCCCCTCCCCAACTACTTCTGACCTTCCCAATTTCCCAAATTGCCATACCCCTGTAGATTGTGCCAACCATCTCTCCTCACATCTACAGTCCCATTTCTCTACCCAAAACCCAAAACCTTTTCGAACCACCGAGAAAGCTCAAATGAAGCATATCAGAACTGCACATTGCAACATTCTGCATTCCACTTTCTGTTCACCATTCTCCTCACTTGAACTCTCTACAGCTATCTCTCAACTCTCAACCTCAACCTCCTCAGGCCCTGATCAAATTACCCACTCTCTTCTATCCCACCTACCACAATCTGCGTTACATTTTCTTCTATACATCTTCAACCTTTCTTGGTCAACTTACACCTTCCCGCTGCCTGGAAGCAATCAACAATCATCCCCATTCTCAAACCCGGAAAACCCTCTGACTCACCTTCTTCATATAGACCCATTTCTCTCACTTCATGTACCTCCAAACTCTTCGAAAGAATGGTTTTAGGACGACTAACCTATTTTCTCGAACAACAAGACATTCTCTCACCCGTGCAAGCTGGTTTTAGACCTGGTAGATCGACTGTAGACCAGGTTCTCCTTCTCTCACAGTCAATCGCAGATTCATTCCACCAATCTAAGCCAGGTGCACGTACAGTCCTTGCCATTGTGGATTTTGCAAAAGCTTTTGACTCAGTTTGGCACTATGCCCTTCTCTCTAAACTCCTCTCATTTGATCTTCCTCTCTGCTTTGTCGAATAAATACAATCCTACCTCTCAGATCGCCGTTCGAAAGTCCGTATCTGTAATTCATACAGTCGTCCTTTCCGTCTCCGAAGAGGAGTTCCCCAAGGTTCGGTTCTAGGACCAGTTCTCTTCTCTTTCTACATCAATGACCTTCCCACTTTTCTTCCTGCATCTGTTAAGACCTCTCTCTATGCAGATGACCTAGCCATCTGGGCCTCCTCCCCGAGTGTTGAGTGTGCAACCTCTGTAGTACAAGCTGCCCTCAACAGACTGGTGGAATGGTCCTCAAAATGGCGCCTTCCTCTCAACCCCCTCAAATGTGAAACATCCTTCTTCAGCTTAGACCCCTACCAATCACGTATATAACCGTCTCTGCACATTCTTAACACCCCTCTCAAATTCAACCCTCATCCAACCTTTCTCGGTGTAACCTTTGACCACACTCTCTCTTTCAAATACCATGTCCTATCCTTACGGAAAAAGTTTCACAGCCGATTCCGTGCTTTCCGGTCCATTGCCTCTGCCTCCTGGGGTCCATCAAAAGAATTCTTATGTACCCTATACAAAGCCTTCATTCGCCCCATCCTCACCTATGCTTCCCCAGGCTGGTTTCCCTTCTCATCTCCTACTCACATCACCTCCGTGGAAAGGATGCATAGATCTTTTTGTAGAATAATTACAGGTTGTCTATCGTCCACTCCCATCACTCTACTTCATATAGAAGCACTTCTACCTCCACTACGAGTCACCCTCACCCAACAATCCCTCTCCTTCTTTGAACGAGCCCTCCGTCTACCTCCCACCTTTCCCATAGCCTCTCTTGCGAACTCTAACCCCCGTACACGTCTCAAGAAGAGCTCATGGAGATCCTTTTCCAGATCACATAATTTTACCCCTAACCTACATCTTACCCGTGAACCTCTAATCCTCTGCCCTCCTAAACCCCCTGGTCTGCCCCATCTAGTTACACAATCTCACTTCACCTCTCATCCCCATGCTCTCGCAAAGACCCCCCTCCCTTCGCAACACTGCAGCTACCACCCACCTTTCCACTCTATCTCACAGCGATATCTCTGTCTGGACTGACGGTTCGGTACCTGGCGGGCTGGGACAGGGTGGTGCAGGGATACACATCAAGTGTACAAAGTGTGTCACTGCTACCTCGCTCTCCTTCTCGACTGGTCTCTGGGATACCAGTTATAGTGTCGAAACCTTTGCTATCCCACATGCTCTTAAGTGGAGTATCTCTCACTCCAAGACATGTAATTTTGAATCTATCACCTTCTTTTCCAACTCTTTATCTGTCCTATCAACTCTCTCTACCCCCTACCATATTTAACCCCAAATCTCTATCCAATACACAATCTCTTCTCAATTCTCTATCCCAATCCAAGGTAGTCCATCTACAATGGATACCTGGTCACTCTTCCCTCCCAGGTAACGACTTAGCTGACTCTCTAGCTAAAGCCGGTGCCTCTTTCAATCCCTCCAATATAACAGTGTCTCTCGCACCCCTTATTTCCTCCCAACGACTATCCCTCTACACCAGTTGCAGACGCAGTGTCCAACCCGGTTTCTTTCAACACCAAATTCCTTCAGTATCTCCCGAGGAGCTTACTCCCTCGCTCCGCTCGCTGTGCTCTCTCCCGTTTACGCTGCAACGGGCACAGCACTCTCCTTAACTCTTATCTCCACAGGGTTGGTCGAGCCGAGACTTCTTCATGCAGCAACTGTGGTTCTGAACCACTGGATCTCTCACATCTCGTGCTCGACTACCCTGTACTAGACCCTCTACGTCGGGCCATTTTCGGCCATACCCTTTCTCTTCTGGACCTCTGGTCCCGTCCGTGAGGAGTCACCGGATTATTGGGATTCCGCGAAATTGATCCGCGCCCCCATCCCCAGGAATAGGTCGGGTAAAACCACCACCACCACCACCACCATGACTGGAAGGGGAAGAGAGCTGGCAGATATGATGGAGCGAAAGAATGTAGACATATTGTGTCTACAGGAAACTAAGTGGAAAGGTAGTAAAGCAAGGAACATTGGCGGTGGATGCAAAATATTCTACAACGGAGCTGATGGAAGAAAAAAATGGGATAGGGATAGTGCTGAGGGAGGAGCTGGCTGAAAGTGTCCTGGAAGTGAAGAGGGTGTCAGACAGACTAATGGCCATGAAGCTGGAGGTAAATGGGTCCATCCTAAATATAGTAAGCGCTTATGCTCCACAATTTAACAACAGCATGGAGGAGAAAAATGATTTTTGGAAAGACCTGGATGGGTTGATAGAAAGTATACCAAAAGAAGAGAGGATAGTTCTTGGTGCGGATCTTAATGAACATGTGGGCAAAAGAAACATAGGGGATGAGGAAATAATGGGGAGGTACGGTACTGGAACGAGAAATAAGGATCAATGGTTGTGGATTTTGAAAAAAGGATGGATTTGGCGATTGTCAATACTTATTTCAAGAAGAAAGATGAACACAGGGTGACGTATAAGAGTGGAGAAAAAAGTACCCAAGTAGATTATGTGATGTGCAGAAGGAGGATCTTGAAAGAAATGTGCAATTGTAAGGTAATAGTGAATGAGTGCGTCGCAAAGCAGCACGGTATGGTGGTATGCAAAATGGTTCTCATGGTGAAAAAGAAAAAAGCAAAGAAAGTAAAACCAAAGATACAATGGTGGAAACTGAAAGAGACAAGCTATCAAGAAGCGTTTAGACAAGAGGTGACCAGGATTCTGGGAGGCAAGGATAGATTACTTAATGAGTGGAACAAAACGGCAGAAATGCTAAGAAAATCAGCTAAAACTGTACTGGGAGTGACATTTGGGAAACGAAAAGGAGACAGGGAGACATGGTGGTGAAATGAGGAAGTTCAGGAGAGCATAAAAGAAAAGAAAAAAGCAAAGAAAGCATGGGACAAAACAAGAAATGAAAATACTAAAAAGATATACAAAGAAAAGAAGAGTAAGGCAAAAAAGGAAGTTGCGATGGCAAAGGGACGTGCCTATGACAATTTGTATGCTAGATTGGAAACAAAAGAAGGTGAAAAGGAATTGTACAGATTGGCTAGGCAGAGAGACAGAGCAGGGAATGATGTACAGCACGTGAGGGTTATAAAGGATAAAAATGGTAATGTGATGGTAAATTCGAAAGCAGTGTTAAAGAGATGGAAGGAGTACTTTGAGATACTGATGAACGAGGAAAATAACAGAGAACCTAGGACAGAGGAAGCAGAAGTGGTTAATGAAGAGGTAAATTGTGTCAGTATAGAAGAAGTAAAAAATGAACTAAGAATGATGAAAAAAGGTAAAGCAGTTGGGCCAGATGAGTTACTAGTAGAAGTTTGGAAGTGCATAGGGGAGATGGGGATAAAGTTTTTAACCAGACTGTTCAACAGACTATTAATAGGTGAACGGATGCCAGAAGAATGGAGAATAAGTGTGCTTATCTCAATCTATAAAAACAAAAGGGACGCACAGTGCTGTGGAAACTACAGAGGAATAAAGCTAATGAGCCATACCATGAAGGTATGGGAAAGAATTATTGAAGCCAAGTTAAGAAATAGAGTGGAGATCAGCAAACAGCAATATGGATTTATGCCAGGAAAGGAAACCACCGATGTCATGTTTGCTCTAAGAATGTTGATGGAAAAGTACAGGGAAGGTCAAAGAGAGCTATATTGTGTATTCGTGAACCTAGAGAAAGCTTACGACAGGGTTCCACGGGAAGAGCTGTGGTACTGTGTGAGAAAATCCGGAATAGTGGAAAAGTATGTGCAACTAGTACAGAATATGTATGAGGGAAACAAAACAGTGGTGAGGTGTGCAGTAAGAACTACAGAAAGTTTCAAGGTTAAGGTTGGACTGCACCAGGGATCAGCGTTAAGTCCATTCCTTTTTGTAGTAGTAATGGACAGGCTAACGGATAAAATAAGGAGAGAACCACCATGGACGATGCTGTTTGCTGATGATATTGTGATTTGTGAAGAGACCAGGGAAGAAGTGGAGGGAAGATTAGAATTCTGGAAGTATGCATTGGAAAGAATAGGGATGAAAGTAAGTAGGACAAAGACCTAATATCTTTGCCTAAATGGAGGAAATGATGACGAAACAGTAAAGATGGAGGATGCAAAAGTGCCAAGAGTAAAGGAATTTAGGTATTTGGGATCAACGGTACAAGAAAGTGGTGGTTGTGAGAGGGAGGTAAAGAAGAGAGTACAGGCAGGATGGAAAGGATGGAGAAGAGTATCGGAAGTAATCTGCGATAAGAGGTTACCAGCTAGAGTAAAAGGAAAAGTGTACAGTTCAATGGTAAGACCAGCAATGGTGTATGGACTTGAGACAGTAGCAGTCACAAAGAAACAAGTAGAAGAGATGGAAGTCGCAGAGATGAAAATGCTGAGGTTTGCTATGGGAGTGACGAGAAAAGACAAGATTAGAAACGAGCACATCAGGAGTACCGTTAAGGTAGAAAGGTTAGAAATGAAGATGAGGGAGGGCAGGCTGAGATGGTATGGACATGTTATGAGAAGAGACCAAGAGTATGTAGGAAGAAAGATGATGGAAATGAAGTTACCGGGAAAGAGGAGAAGAGGGAGACCAAAGAGAAGATTTTTAGATGTAGGGAAGGAAGATATGGGGGAAGTTGGTGCGAAGAAGACGGATGTTGAAGACAGAAAGATGTGGAAAATGATGATACGCTGTGGCCACTCCTGACTAAAGGAAAAGGCCGAAAGGAGAAAAAGAATTTAACATATGCAGTAAATTTACTTTCAATATCAATCATAGTAATTTCTCCTTTTTTTCAGCAATTAGCTTTTAGATAATTTGGCCATAAATATTTAAAAATTATAACGTTTATTTCTGTTATAATATAGATGTAGGTGGAATATTCTTCCTATATTAATAGTCAGTCGCATAATAAAAGTCTTTGTAGTTTGATTTTTTCCATAAATTGTTAAGTTTTTATTTTGATGTTGTTGGGTTGCTTTAATTTTGGGTATTAAATCTAACCTATTTTTAATATTTTTTTCAGGTTTTAAGAAAAAAAGTTATTTCCAGTATTTTTAATTTATCATCCATTTTGAATAAAGGGTATTCTTTCAATATTTATTAAGTTTGGAGTTGTTGCTTACAGCTGTTTTTTATCTGCTTTAATTTTTAATCTAAAAATTTTTTCAAACAATTTTAATTCTTAAAATATAATTTTGATTTCATTTACATTTTTAAAAGCAAAGGCTGTATCGTCCGCATATGGGGCGATTTTAAAATTTAACTTTTGAAAAGTTAATGGCTCAAGTTTTTAAGAATTTTTTTAATTAACAAGTCAATACAAGTTACAAATATACTAAAGGGCATCCTTGTCTGATACTTTTTTTATTTTAATTTATTTTGTTAGAGTCTCGTATATCTTAATTTTAGAACAATTTTTTTCGTAAAACCAGACATGATTTTGCCAAATCTAAGTTTATCCATAATTTTAAAAATAAATTCCTGAAAAATCTTGTCCAATCATTTTTCAAAGTCAATTGACTATTGTTAAATTTTATTTTTTTGGTGAGCTAATTCTAATAAAGCTTGTAAGTTATATTGCATATTTTCATTTTATCGATCGACTAACTCAATAACTTGTGATAATATATGTTTTTCAAATATTGATATTAATGTATTTACCATAGTTTTGCTTAAAAGTTTATAAACTGTGTTTAATAATAATATTGGTCTTCAATTTTTGAATTTATTTGAGGTCCTTTTTCTGTATAAAATTTAACAATTGCTTCTATCATTGTTTTAGGCATTATGCATTTAAATATATACTACAAAATAATTCGCATAGATTTCAAAGACTCAAAATTTTCAAAATTCGGTAAAAAGCATTTGTACTTGCAATTACACAGCCGAAAAACCTGTGGGGGATTAAAAGAGTTATCGACTGATATCTCTATTCTGCGTCCCCTAGAAGATCCCCAAGAGGCTTATCTACTGCTGTGTTGACCCAATTATTGATTCACTGCTCCCTGAAGGGAAAGATAGGTTTCGATGAAGAAAGACAATCGGGGATCAAATCGTGTTGTTGACACAGAACATCGAGAATTCTTTCAAGGTCAAGAAGAAAGCCGGTTTCATATTTGTCAATCCGACATCGGCTTATAGCACTGTCTGTCACCGTGACCTTACCTGCGAGCAGCTGAGGCTTCTGTTGGATAAGCACATGGTCAGAATGATCGTGAAGTTTGTCCAAAACCGAAGTTTCACCTAACTACCTGTGAAAGCAAGCAAAGCAGGCTACACTACCTGACAAACGGTATGCCTCAGAGATTAGTCTTGACTTCCCTCCTTTTCAACATCTGTACAGATGATCTGACCTCCACGATTTCAAAAAAGTTTGCTTATCCTGACGATTTAACATTATTGCACTCTTATGGGCATTGGAAGTACTTGGAAGGTACTTTCAGCGTATCTCCAGACTTGAAGGTAGAAACTAAGCCACACTAAGACGGTGATGGCAGCCTTTTACTTAAATTACCAAGAGGCTAAACGTGAGCTAACAGTCTACAACAACAATAGATGTTTACCGTTCTGTCCAACCCCTGCTTATCTTGGAGTAAAATTGGACAGATCGCTCACGTTTTGTCACCATCTAGTGGCATTGCGCAAAAACTATCTTCGCTCGTCACACTGCTGAGGCGACTCGTAGGCTCAAGATGGGTGCTGGTGCCAAAACACTTCGCATAGCCACCTTATCTCTAGTCTACTCAACAGCTGAGTACTGTGCACCAGTCTGGTGTCGTAGTGCTCACACTCGCCTCATAGACAATCTCCTGATTGACGTCTTGCGCATAGTTACTGGATGCCTGCGTCCCACTCCAATGGACCACTCACTCACACTTTCAGACGTCCAGCCAGCTGAGCTTTGCCAAATAGGAACGACACTCTATTTGGCTTAAGTAAATCTCTGGACCCTAACCATATGCTGAATGGCCTTTTCAGTCGATCCACGGATGCTCGCCAAGAGAGACTAAAAGGTAGACACCCATTTGTGCCAGAAATCGTTTAAACAACCTTGCCGGACTTGGCATCCACGCTTCTAAGTGGACGAATCACCAGGCTTGTCCATGGGAATGGGATTCCCATGGGATTCCCATGGGAATCATCCCATGGGATGGGATGGGATGGGACAGCACACATTGGAAATTCCCATGGGATGGGATGGGACAGCACACATTTGTATTTGCCTTGGGAGAGTAGCCATGTCATAGCAACTTGATTACGTCAGAGCTAACCTTAGTTTTTATCTTTTAAATGTTTTTTACTCTCCTTTTTTCTTCATATACTTGTATCTATTATCTTTAGATGAAGCATACACCTTTAAATTTGGAGGTTTAAACTTTAAAAATTCAGGACAGATTCCCAGGTCATGGCATGTTTCTAAATATCTAACGTCTAGTTTTAGCTTGCCAGTTTTGCAACCAAGTTTTTCAAGCTGTCTCAGCTCATTCACTGTAATATCTCTTTTGCTGCTAACATAGAAATACAATTTAGGAAGAGAATAAAATGTTTTCTTAATCCATAAAACGACAAAATATAGCAGCATAAATGTATTCATCATAAATAAAAAATAAAAAAAATTTTAACAAAAATAAACAAAAGAAAAAACCATAAACGTTTTCGGCTTGCCTCAGCCCTCTTCAGGCAAGCCGAAAACGTTTATGGTTTTTTCTTTTGTTTATTTTTGTTAAAATTTTTTTTATTTTTTATTTATGATGAATACATTTATGCTGCTATATTTTGTCGTTTTATGGATTAAGAAAACATTTTATTCTCTTCCTAAATTGTATTTCTATATTAGCAGCAAAAGAGATATTACAGTGAATGAGCTGAGACAGCTTGAAAAACTTGGTTACAAAACTGGCAAGCTAAAACTAGACGTTAGATATTTAGAAACATGCCATGACCTGGAAATCTGTCCTGAATTTGCATCTATTATCTATTTTGTGATGGGACACTGGAAAATAAATACAAATAGTCTTTTTTATATAAGATTATGTTTTGTGCATAACATTATATCTTTACCTGTTGTTGGCAATTTATGAAAAAGCGAAGTGGTTTTTACTTTACGTAATCTATGTATTTCAATATCTCTGTGTTTAATGTAACAGTTTCAATCTGCTACAGATGTTTGTTCAGAGTGTAAAGAACAACTCTGAGTGAAGACCTTTAGACCTTTTTTTTTTTTTTTTTTTTTTTAGAAAACATCTTAATTTTGATAAAAAATTAGACATGAAATCGAAGTGAAGACCTTTTTTTTTTTAGAGAACACTCAATTTTCGGAGAAAATATAAAAGAGAACCTATTCTTAAAATTTTGAATGCCATCACTGCATATCGTCCTATTTAGTAGACAATAAACCTAAATTTTTATAAATTTAATTAATTTTATTGAACTGTATTCCGATGGGAATCCCATGGGATGGGAGGGGATGGGATAGGCATAATTTGCTGTGGGATGGGATGGGATGGGACAGAAAAATATGTCCCATGGACAAGCCTGCAAATCACAAATGGAATGCGGAGTATTGTGAGAGTACATCGGACTTCGTGCTTTCATACCCAGGACCAGTGCCAGGCCTGTTGAAATGAGCTTGCCCGAACAGCTTAAGTTAAGCTTAATCATCTGCGGACTGGTGTTGGGTGATTCCATTTGTCCATGCATAAACGGGGTTTCGCTTCTTCACCGAACTGCGACTGCAGTTCTCTGAACGAACTACTACAAACCACGTTCTAATAGCGTGACCCATACGTCAGGCACCACATGGAGCACGAAGTCTTAGGGTTTTGGACGACGAAACTTGATGCTGGCTTAATCCCATCGCTGCCAGCATCTGATCCGGGCAGTAAAGCACCCTGCGGTAGTAAAAGGATAAACTCTCGGACTCAGTCTTGTTTATGATTGACCCAGAGTGGACGTCCTTCCAATCAACGGTGATGACGACGATTTACATAAATCATTTAATAGTATCTTTTTGAAGTTTTATAAAAGTCTGCAGTTAGACTATCCGGAGCAGCATCACTATTTAATGAATCAATTGCTCTCTCAATTTCCTGTTCAATAATAAATTTATCAATTTTTTTTAATGTTTTTGAGCTATTTTGGTTTGATCAAGAATATTTTAGTAAACTTTTTGCTTAATTTCACTTTTAGCATTATAATTTTTTTGGTTACTGTTTAAGATATTGAGAAAGCGCAGTGTGAAAAATTACCTTTCGTGATATCTTTGTGGGAAGCGGTCGAGCAAGTGTGCTAAGAAAAAATCATCCTCCCGACCAAGTTGGCGGGAATTTTCCTTTTATTAAGAATTTCACCTCAATTACGATCAAGTTTGCATCTACATCCATGTTGTCAGCATTTTTGTGATGTAATAATATTTCAAAACATGTTTCAACTAATTTAACAATAAATTTTTTAATTTTTCTAAAACTAAGTTTTCTATAAAGGTTAAAACAGAAAAAATTGTAAATACAGGAAAGAAATAATTGTAACAATTTTATTTCTTAACAAACATTTGATCTTTAAGTACAAAATCAAATTGATTTGAAAACTTTTTTTTCACCTCATTTTTTTAACGATCTAATTTGTTTGTTGGTAATTAATTTTTGCAAACGACAAAACATAATTTTTACTTTTCATCTTTTTCACTCAGACAGTCACGTTTTCCATCATTTGTAGAATGAATTGAAATGCATTGATAAAGATTATAACCCACACTTTCCCCTTCAATGCGACGACTGCATTGAAACTCATTCTCAGTACAAGAACATTCGATTTCATCGGAACCATCTTCGCAATCTTTAACTCCGTCGCACATGTATTTTGGGGGAATGCAATTTGTCGATCTATAGATAGTAAATTTTTTATGCCATAAAGAATTGAAAAATAATAAAATTTCAAGAAACATTTAATTATTAATAAACATTTTTTAGAAATCGTATCTATGCTTATTAATGTGATTTATAATATAAGCTATCTTTAAAAAGTTCTTTAAAAAAATTTTTTTTAAAGTTTTGTGTGCCTTTGGTCTCTGAATTGGTTTACATAAGCAATTTTAAACTCAATTGAATTAAGTTCAAGGTGATGATTTATTTTCAGTTTTTTATCTTAAAACAAAAAACTTTGTTATAATGAAAAACTCAAACGCTCCCAAAAAGAAACGTAAAAAAATTGAAGAAAATTGTAAACACAAATAACAAGCTGTGACAGCACTAACGTTTAAAAACATTTTCGCTATGTCAAAAGTCGACATAACAAAAAAATATTTTTTCAACCTTTTGTAAAATCAGCGCTTGCTTTGTTTAGAACCATGGTGCGCAACCTGTGGCTCAATAATATTTTATGTGACGTGCACAGTCACCTATTTATAATTATCACTATAATTACCAAGCGCAAAGTTACCAAACGTTAAATATCGCTCTTATCACACAGCACTAGAATTTTTCTCAGAGAACGGTGACCGTGTTTGCTGAATGGTCAGGTGACCATTGTATTATTTTTGCTGTATTGTACTAAGTAACTGCGTGTGTGAAACCGCAGGTAAAAAATAAACTCCTCTCTTTGTATTTAAGTTGCAACTATAATTTTCTGTATCATGCGTCATAGAGTTACGCATATTTAAATATTAATAAGAGTAGTTGTAACTTTGAGGGATTTCGCTGACCTTATTTAAACAAGTTCAACATTTCAAGGACGGTTCTATTTATTGAATTTCGTAAATCGTTGGACACGCCAGCGTTCTTTCAACGAAGAGTGAATTTTAAAAATCGCGAATCTTTTCTTCATTAACAAGAACTTAATCTCTTTCTTTCTACCAAAATTTGAATTTATATGTAATCTTCTTCTCAAAATTTGAATTTATTATTTGGTATCTGAACCATTAGTTTAAAATTCATTTGTTCTTCTGGTAGACTCAGCAAGTTAAACTTTAACAAATAACAGAAGGCGTAATATATTTATCAAAGAAAAACTTAACACGACGTCTTCCGTTACATCGGCGGGACTTCTTCAGGTAAAAACAACACAGAATGCTCAACGTATTTAAAAACCAAGAACATAAAAATTATGACAAAAGAAAATTTTTAGAATCATTATATATCGATAGTACAAAAAAATTCAATAAATGACAAAAATTGTTAAATTTGTTTCTGTTGCACGAAGTAGTCATTAAATTGCATGTTCGCCTCTCACCTTGTGTTTATTAGTTTGTTTTTTATGTTCTTGGTTTTTGAATACGTTGTGCATTGTGTGTTGTTTTTCCTGATGAAGTCCGCCCGATGTAACGGACGAAACGTTGTGTTAAGTTTTTCTTTGATAAATATACATGCAATACGCCTTCTGTTATTTATTAAAGTTTAACTTGCTAAGTCTAGCAGAAGAACAAATGAATTTTAAACTAAAACTGCCTATCATTGTCCAATTAGCAGATGCCGTAGTTGTCACGATTAGGTCAACTATTACAAAGTGACTGAAGAAAAAAACAAAATCAGTAAAAATAGTAATTTTGTAAAATTTGTTCGGGCCAGGAGGCAAAAACAGATATTTAACCGTGAAACGCCCAGGTAGGTCGCTGGCGACCCAAATGGAAATTGGCAAACACGTGCCTCCCAAACTGTACACCCCATTATCGCCACACTCTCGTATTCCTCAAGTTACTATTTACGTTGAATTTTATAAACGCCACTTTTTTTCATTTGTAACTTTACAAGAAATAAGTAAACTTTTTTCTTAAAAACCTTTAGGATGGTTAGTGACCCATATTAGATAATAGTGTAACAAACAGTTGACATGGAGCAAATTAAAGGCGTAATTAGGATTTTTTTTTCATGGGCGTCTACAGATCTCAGCATGAGTCACTTCGGTCTATGTGGTCACTTAATTGTTGGGTTTTTGAAGCTCACGTTCAGGAGTCGATAGCTCAAAAAAAGTTAAAGAGAATAAGGTTAGAGGGGTCCACAAGTTTCAGCCAAATTATGAAAAGGGTCCATAACACTGAAAAGGTTGGGAACCACTGATCTGCATTATAGACCCTGGCACTATGTTTTGGTCATAGTGAGCTGGCATATTCGCTTCCATTTCACTGGAGCCCAGGTTTGTTAGCAACGTACAAATTTACAGTACAAGGTACCAGTATTAAGTATAAGTACCACAAAATTAAAATTTTGCTTAGGTTATTTATTAATATATAGTCTACTGTAACTGATCTTGTTATGCCTTGTAAGCTTAATGTTGTAGGGTTTACATTCATTTTGTTTTAAGAGTTTACATTAAAATTTGTTAGCAAAAATTTGAACAAAATCAAAGTTTTTTTGAAAAATAAAAAACAGATCCACAGTGAAGATTTTTTTTAGTCTTTACCAAAATTTTAGTAACAAAAATGTAAGAATTAGGCACAGTTTTAAAGTGATAATTTTTTTGGTCTTCAACCTAAATTTTAAGCGAAATTTGCCTCTTATTTATAAAGTGGTAGAAGATCATGATTCGGACAAAATCAATAAAATTGAGGAGAAATTGTATGGCATTCAAAAATTTTTTTGGCTACTACGGCTACAGATATGAAAAATTAAAAAACATTTTGTTTGTTTTGCAACTTATCTATTTCAACATTGACGTCGTCTTTATTGTCGTTTGGAATAACATCTGGTCACGAGAGGCGCGGAAGACAAGTACAGCAAGGCTATCGCGCTTCTAAGTGCACGAATAATATAAATATAGTGTTTACAGGTTGTCTGGTAGTTTTTGTGCAGCTGTTACCAAGATCATCTAAATCTTAATTTCAATTGGCGGCCATCTAAAAAAAAAACACAAAAAACATACAGTATACGGTCAGGGTCCAAAATGCCATGCTTAAGGAACAAAGAAGTTTACTGCTTCTATTTAAGTTTAAAATTGTAGATTGTTGGTGAGAATTCCAAATTTCCAGAAGAGTTACTTTATAGAATTCTTATTTTTTCCAGCTTGACTTTTCCCGATGACTGTCTAGCCTGGCACCATTTCTTTGAATAATTAGCGGCTAATTTTTTAATTTATTTTCATACTTTTCTTTTATCAATTCATGATAGGAGTCTAGTTATTGCTGCTCTTTGGCTATTTGGCTCTTGGATATCAAATTGACTACCAATTTATTTTTCATTCTTTTCAGATAAATCATATTATATTTATTTACGTATTACATAACTATATATGTGAAAATCTTATCAAAAGTAAAAACTAATATATTTATTTTGGCAATCAGCATTATCTTTTTTTCATTAAGCTAATAAATTTGTTTTGGAAATTGCTATATTTTTTTTTCATTAACAAATAACTATCGATGAGAAAATTTTATCAAAAGTATAACCTAATCAGTTTGTTTTGGAAATTAGCTATATCTTTTTTTATTTACTTGCAAAATAGCGTCTTACCAGGCTAAGATTTAGCACGTCTAATACCATAATTAAACAGACGGCTGTTTTATCAGAAACAATCATCGATTGCCGCTGTGTGTCGTTGACCAGTCGCCGACTGCTGAGAAATTCGCCGACAATTTTTTAAGACATGGCGCCATATTTGTCACAACCCCTGTTGCTTAGGGCAAACTATTTCTCAAGCCAAAATAAATAAAGAAATAGACACAGCTTTACTTTAAAGCAGGTGTTCGAGCTAGCTAGTTTAACTGGCCCTTTTAGATTCCCAAGTAAAGTTTGTTACAAACTCTTTATAACTTTTTTGCATATAAAAACAAAATTTTTTCAAATATTACCTTTAAATATTTTACCGTGAATTATAAAAAGTCATTTTACCATGTTATTGGCCCAGCCCGACGAATTCGTCCGCTTCAGTTAATTAAGTTTTACACATTTGGTATTTGAAAATTAACAAAGTAATTGCTTTTCCATGAAAAAGAAATACTACAATGTACTCGTTAAAATAAAACAAAATGCTTACATTTTGAGAAAGGCGTATTAATTTTAGCTTAAATATGAGCTTCTCATCAATTGCGTAAAAGTATAAAATGAGTCACGTGGTAAAGAAAAAAACAGCCAATCTTCCATCAGGGTTGGGAAAAAAAAGTTTTTTCTAAATTTTAAAAAGGACAAAATCATCGTATTTGGTTTGGAAATTAAAATTTTGTCACATTATTTAAGTAAAAACGTGTTTTTTTGTTTTTTCTAACAGGATATGTTTTTCTTCTCAGGCATTAAAGAGTTAAAAAGCGCTAATTTTAGTAATCTCATAAACTTTGTTTACTACTCTTATAAAACATAAATAATCTTCTTCCTGCCACCTTGTGGTGGTGCTATCCCAAACAAACTTTGGCTTTATTTAGTTTGTTTAAACAGCCAAGTCATGAAGCGAATAGCTTGTTCCGATGATTTAAATTTGAGTTGGGACAATAAGATTAGTTTGAATTTAACTATCTGTTAGCTAAGCAATGAAAACTAGTTTCTTGCACTTATTGGGCTTGACTTTATGGGTAGCCAGACGTTAGTTTTTTAAACAAAGTTTTTTTCTGAGCATCTTTAACATTGTAGCTCGCGATAAGTTTGCTTTTAAAAGTTATTTTAGTCCAATGTTATATAGCTTAAATTAAAACCAAAATCAGGTAGACGATCAAAATATTTTGTAATTGTATTATGGTAAGCAGATTTTGTTAATTTACAAATAGTAAACGTTTATGTGTCTCAGTCAACATTTTTTGTACAAATAAGTGGACTAATCACATTTTTGTTTTAAAAAAGAAGTAACTGGTTTATTTCTTGAGCTAATGCGTATTTTTTTAACCATTGGTATTTATAATTCGATGGCAGTCACGTTGCATGACTTAGATAATTTTTTTAATATGTCGTGACAATTGTGCAAAAAGACGCGTAACCACCGCTAATATTTTACTAGTGGTAAAGTTCAAAAGAAATTATAAATTTAATTCTTGGTTTAAAGACTGAATTCAATTTTTGATAATAAAGAGACTCGTAAATTCAATTTTTGTTAAAAAGAAGCTGGCTCGTCCTATAATTTAAGGGAATTCGATTGCTTTCTCCGTCCTCGTGGTGTTGAACTTTTTGGATAAGGTCAGCGAAATCCCCCCAAGTTACAAGCAACCCTTACATTTAAATATGCGTATCTCTGACGCCCAAGCAAGAAAAAATATAATTGTAACTTCGACAAAAGGGGATTAAATTAGTTTTTTATCTGCGGTTTTACAAGCGCAGCAACTTAGCACAACACAACAAACTTCCTCAACATAGCATTAAAACTTGTTTAGCAAAACAATGGTCACTTGACCATTCAGCAAAATTATGGTCACCGTTCCTTGAGCGAAGCTATAGTCACACTTTTGATAAAAGCGATGTCTCTCTATTTGTGGCAAACTTGAATTGGGCCACGTGGCTCAGACGACCAACTTTCTAATGAAATCAATTTCATGCACCACGCAGAATCACTGCTCAAAACGAGGTCACATCGCTACCATTAAATGAGAAAGATGCATTTACGATAATTAGCAGCGGAGATAGGTCATCACATCTAATTTAAACAGGTTATAAATTGATCGATCTTTTAAAAAAACGTCAAATACATCAAATCTCCTTGCTATAGGCAGCTGCAGAACTCGAGTTGTGAAAGGCGCGACGGTAATTTAATTTTTCGCCGGAAAAGTGATTTGCTTTACGAAACAACTAGTGATAACAAAATTACAAATTTTAGAAGTTACTCACCTTCTATACCAATCTGGATATTCGCAGTTGCAGTTAAACTTGCCGAAGCACTGACGATGGTGGCAAGGATCTACAAAATTTATTCAGATCATTGATCAAGTAAAATAAAAACTACAATTTTTTAAAACAAAACACATGCTCAACCAAAAGAAAATGCAAAAAGTTTGGCAAACGTAGCAAAATATTAAAATATTGAGAAAGCCTATTTAATAAATAATATATTCAGAAAATTAATGCGAATATTAGCGTTTCAAACATCGAAACGTGTCACGAGTTCGCGGTGTCCATCCTCTCAACATTATATCTGAGTAAAACAATCACTTACATGTCACAATCAGAACAATAATCACTAAAAAAGTGGTTTTCAACCGGAGTGCCGCGGTTGTTAGTGAATCAATTTTTTGCTCTTAGTGTTCTTCAGCGAGTTAGATTTTATTTTGCTTTGAGTTTTAAACTTTTTGTAAAGATTTTTGCTTTTATTTGAAAGTAAAAATAGTCCGAAAATTGCTTAGTGTTAAATATTTGTTTTTTAAACAGAGCGGTATAAGTGAAAAGGTTGAAAAACATAATCGAGTGTTATAGCACCGGGATGGTCATCGACATGTTCTCGGTTCAAAACCTACTCGCGCCATTCTGTTGTGTCCTCGGTAAAGACACTTTACGGCACTTTTTCCTGCTTGGTGGTCTTGGTAAGCAGTTCTAAATTTCAGTTATATCTTTATTAAATTTCAAGCGGACAGCAATATCTTGGCATCTCCTGAAGCAAGTAAAGGTAATTGTTTGTTCTGTGTATTAGCGCCTCCGGCGCTTTCCTGCGAGTCAGTAGAATAAATATAGAGATAAAATAATTAATTAAATAAAAATAACACCGTGGCAGATATTTGATCGAAACGACAATAGATCGAAACAACAGAAAATCAAAACGACAATTGATCGAATCATGACCAAAAAATTTTCAATTAAACATTGCAAAGCCATCATGATGTTTTTTCACAAGAAAGTTAAAAAAACTTTTTGACGATTTTTTTGGCTTCTACAGTATTGTGTCAAGTAATTTGACGTATGAGATAACGATTTCAAAATTTTTTTTTAACAAAAAGTAAACTGATATATCTTTAATTTGTCCGGTTCCAATTTGGTATTTGGCTACTAGGTTTAACCCTTAAACGCCCATGTGGGTTGCTAGCGACCCGAATTGTCAGATCTTTCTTCATATCTCACGGGGCGGCTGGCTTCATGCTGTGTGACGTCCAGTATTCTCAATGCATTTATTTTTTTCTCGAGTATTTTGAACAACTTTACTGATAGGTCACAACACTCTCTTCGTCACTGTACCGTTTCAGCTGATGCTATTGCATCTCAGCTAGTCAGAAATTGGAGATACGAGGCTGTTAACCGCAAGTCATCTCGACTTGTTTCTCAAGAAGCGTCTGACCGTTGGAGGACTACAACACCAAACCCAGTGAATATCTCTGACACTTTCTCACAAAGAATCCACTGCTGCCCTTTAACACTCATTGTCGTCGTCATTTGAAAGGGTACCCACTCCAGGTCAGACACAAACAGGACTGGGATCAAGGGTTTATCCTTTTACTACCCCAGGGTGCTGTACTGCCCGGATCAGATGTTGTCAGTGATGGTGTTGAGCCAGTATCGAGTTTCATCGTCCAAAACCATCAGAACTCGTGCTCCATGTGATGCCCGCTGTATGGGGCATACTATTAGAATGTGGTCTGCGGTTTGGTTAGAGACGTTGCACTCGCAATTTGATAAAGAAGCAAGACCCCATTTGTACATAGACAAATGGAATTGCCCAACACCAGTCCGCAAGCGATTGAGCTTAACCCAAGCTGTTCGGGGCAAGCTCATTTCAACAGACCTGGCACTGGTCCTGAGTATGAAAACACGGAGCCTGGACGTAGTTTTGCAGTATTCCGCGTTCCATTTATGGGTTGTCCACTCAGAAGTGCGGATGCCAAGTCCGGCAAAGTTGTTCAAAAGATTCCGCGCAGCTGGAACAAACAAGCATCTAAATCTTAGTATCTTTTGGCAAGCAGCTGAAGAGCCACTTAGAATATCATACAAGATATGATCAGGGTCTAGAGATCCCGGTAAGCCAAAGAGCGTATCGCTCCCAGTTGGCAAAGCTCAGCTGGCTGGATGCCTGAAAGTGTGGATGAGTGGTCCGTTGTAGTGGGACTCAGGCATCCAGTGACTATGCACAAGGCGTCATTCAAGACACTGTCTATGAGGCAAGTGAGAGCGCTGGATACCTGCGTTTGTGTTCCAAATGTGTCCCAGATGGTAGATGCTTTTTTGCAGCCTTGGATGTAAGTACATTTGTTACTGCTTTTAAACATAACAGACCGAAACCAAACCTCCCAAACGAAAAGGTATCTAGCCATTCCAATGTTCAGCAAGGGTCTTGTAATCGAAAAACATCCTTTTCAGGACGAGACAATGTGTGCAAAAAAACTGCTCCTTTCAGGGAACAATGCTAAATTCCCGAAGACTTACTATTCTCCAGCTGGGCATCGAAGGACTTTCTGCAAGCAAGATAAATGTTTTTTATTATCTTGCTCTGCAGTCTAAGGCACTCGTCATCCCTTCAACACTTAAAACCAGGTAAAGCTCCGGGCCCTAATTCCATTTTCCGAAAACTTATTTATAATCCATGCTGTAGCTGCTTTGAAGTCCTGGTTACGTGACTTTTTTTCTTCCTGCTTGGGCCGACTCAACATTTCCAAGATCTGGAGAAGAATGCTTGTAGTCGCGATCCCAAAGCCAATGGAGCCCATGGCAGACCAAAAAGTTATTGACTAATATCTCTACTCTGTTTCCCCTACCAGATCCTCAAGAGGCTTATCTACGCGGTGTCGAGCCAATTATTGATCCACTGCTCCCAAAAGATCAGGCTGGGTTTCGAGGCGTAAAGTCAACTGTGGATCAAATCGTTCTGCTGGCACAGAAGATCGGGGACTCTTTTGACACTAAGAAGAAAGCCGGTGTCGTATTTGTCAATCTGACAGTGGTTTATGACACCATCTAACATCGTAGCCTTACCTTCAAGCTGCTAAAGCTTCCGCCGAATAAGCATACGGTCAGATTGATCGTGAAGTTTGTCCGAAACTCAAGTTTTATCCTTACTACTGGTGACAGCAAGCAAAGCAGGCTACGCCGTCTAAAAAACGGCATCCCTCAGGGATCGGCCTTCACTTTCCTCCTTTTCAACATTTATATGTACAATGCTCATGATTTAGCATTGTTACACTCTTTTGGAAACTGAAAAGACTTTGAGGGTACTTTAAGCCAAGACATGACTACGCTTTCAGTGTATCTGCAGACTTGGTGCTTGAAACTCAGTCACACTAAGAAGGTGACGGCAGCCTTTCACTTAAATAATCGAGAGGTCAAACGGGAGCTAAAGGTCTACAACAACAATAGACGTTTTCCATTTTGCGCAACTCCTACTTATCTTGGGGTAAAACTGGACAGATCACTAACGTTTTGTCACCATCTAGTGGCATTGCGCAAAAACTATCTTCGGTTGTCACACTGCTGAGGCAACTTGTAACCTCAGGATGGGGTGCTACTGCCGAAACACTGCGCACAGCTTTCTTATCTCTGGTCTACTCAACAGCTGAGTACTGTGCACCAGTCTGGTGTCGCAGCGCTCAGATTTGCCTCATAGACAGTGTCTTGAATGACGCCTTGCGCATAGTCACTGGATGCCTGCGTCCCACTCCAACGGACCACTCATCCACACTTTCAGGCATCTATCCAGCTGAGCTTCGCCGACTGGGAGCGTCACGCTCTTTGACTTACCGTGGATCTCTGGACCTTGATTAGATCTTGTTTGGCCTTTTAAGTGGGTTCTCAGATGTTCTCCAAAAGATACAAAGATCTAGACATTCATTTGTGCCAGCTGCACGGAGTCTTTTGAACAACTTTGCCGGACTTGGCATCCGCACTTCTGAGTGGACGAACTATAGATGAAACGCGTAGTACGACAATTGTATTCTCAAAAAAAAAACGATTGTACGATATATAATGTTAAACGATAACGACGACGATAGTATCGTTCGCGGTTTCCATCTCCATCAATTCCTGTAACCGTTGTCAGTAATTATACCTTCATGGTAACGTTTTCTTTAAACACCGGTAATCCAAAGCGTTTTCATGCGACAGACTGGAATAAAGGTCTGATGCTTTACCAGACAACAAGCACTCAACTGCGTAGGCCAACTATCACCACTCGAATTAGCAACTGTCGCCTATTTTTCCAAACACATTAAATAACAATCTAAGTCATAATTTTAAATACTGGGAGCTCGGGAGACTTTACTCTTCCCAACACAACACGTTGTCCAAACCTTCGACTACTTCTTCCCGGTTTTGAACACAATAATTTCTCCCCTGCTCTAGTCTCACTTTTTCAATTTGAATTTTTTTTGTACTTCTCCTCTTCTGCATTCTTTGCATTCACGCCTGGCCTCTCTTGTTTCTTGTATGCATTCAAGTTTACCCTATACTTTTTTTTCTTTGCATAGCCTTTTCCTATCATCCATGACAAGCTCGGATTTTTCTCTTTTGTTCAAACTCAGCTCTTCAACAGAATGCTTTAACTTTTTGAATTTCTCTTTGTTGAATTCTTTGCCATCTTGAATAATGACAAACTGCGGTGCTTGTAACTTGAACCGAGTTTTTCCTTGACGAGCCGCTGAAATGTAACCCTCCCTACAGGTTAAAGCCAGCAACTTTATTCTCGCTGAGAAAGACAATTGGCTGATTTGATGAAGAACGCTTATTGACAAAAGATAGTAGTGTAATCAGTAAGGCGAACATTGATTTAGATGTTAGACGGTCGCTTGACAAGATAAATGGAGAAGGATGCAACTTTGTAAACGATTGCTCGAAGTTCTTTCAAAAAGTTCGATTTACGTATAATAATTAATTAATCAACCTAGATGCTAATATATAAAGAAATACAGATGCGTTAAGCAAATCCACGTTACAAATCCTTAACTTCAACATTCTTCTTCCTCTCGGCCACCGTCGCCACAATCTTGAAATCTTTTTTGTGACTCCCGCAATCTCTTTCAGTTACACAGCTTTTTTGTTTTTCTACACATGTCACAAGGTGCAGCAGAATATATACGTACGTTTTCCGCTGGTGACGTTGGCGGACGAACAAAAATTAATGGAAGAAATCAAAGCTTAGCTTCGATGTCCCAAAAACCAGAACAATACACAAAGAAAAACACCAAATTCAAAGAACGATTGTTTGCATAATTATCGCATGCAATTAGTTTAATTTCTTGATGCTTGAAATACATTATGAAAATGGCGGTCAGTGTTTGTAACAATCAATCGAGTTAATTTTAACGTATTAAAGCACAATGAATAAAACGTCAAAACAAAATGCAAAAATGGAAGTCGAGAAACTCAAATTAACGAAATGAGCTCGACCTAAATCTTGTGAAGCAATTGATTGAGGTTCTAAATTGTAAAATACTAGCTTTTATTCCAGCTTATAATAAGAAAAACATCTAAGATTAAAATCTCTTTTTTTAAAACAATTAAGACGCAAAATGTAAGAAACCGAATCGACGCATCTAAATCCGGAAAATGAGGTTAATCCCGACCTCGCAAAATTTAATAGAACACTTAACACTTCCCAGATAGACATTAATTATGCACAAAAAGTCAACTAAGATCAATATTGTAACGGACTAAAATAGTAATTTTTGTAAAAACTTGATGCATTTTATTTAATAAAGGAATTTGAAATTAAAGCCATTTATTGCGAAAGTTTTATTTACAATTTTTTGCACCAAAAAAGAACCAGGGTTTACAATTTATAGCCTCAGTAAACATTTCTCAGTTTAATTCTTCTAAACTTATCATGTTATAACCCAGAAAAACTGCTTTTTGACGTAATAAACCAATACAATAACGTTTGATAATATTTACAAGTTTACTTACACAATTCTCCAAAACCCGCTCTTCGACTCAAAGCAGAACTCACAAATAACAACACAATTAACTTTAACAACTTCATTATGACAGAATAACAGCTTTCAAAATTTTGTAATTTATCTAGCAAAAACTAACAAGTTTTATGCATTAATTGAAAGAATTGAATAATTGAAAGAATTTTTTTGATTTAAGCTTTGCAGAAAATTAATTGAAACCTAGAGTCTAAACAGTTAAATAATTAACAGTTTAAAATCTGATTTTACCACAAAAATAATGACACTCAAATATGGTGAGTACTTTTCCCAAGGCTGGGACTTTAATTTAAAACAAAGAAAAAAGAGCGGTTTTTTGCTTCAAATTCGTTTTAAATACAAAAAAATAAACACAACTTCGGTTTGGAATTTATTTTGTAAAATTAAACAAAAAAATTAAGAAAAAAAAAAAAAAGAGTGGGTCAAAATTGTACTTTTTGCTTTTAAAAGTTACAACTAAAAATAGTCTCCACTTTTTACTCAAAATCAGCGTTTCAAAAAATTTTGGTATTCTTAACTCTTTCGTGACGGGAGGGCCAAAATGGGCTCATGTCATGTGATTCAAAATGAGCAAAAAAAGAAACACGGCATTTTTTTTTGGCTAAACTTCCTGAAAAATCCTCTGTTACGTCACAATACCCAAGCAAATGCGCACGTCCCTTTATATACGGCTGCGCTTTGATCCGAAGTCAGAATTTCTAATCAGCAAAAAAAACATCTGAAAGCTCTGTTACGAACCGTATAAGTTGTTCAATTTAATAAATTATAATTTACTAATCAGGTCATAATTATAAAAAAAGCTTTTTTATATGAGACTAAGATTAATAAAGCTTTATGAAGTAAAGAATATTTACGAACACTATCAATCAAGTAAATTTTTGAAATAATATATTTTTAAAAAACTGGTTTTTGGTTCTATATGTTGTTTGAAAAACAGATTTTTGAACACCCAATGTTTCGTCTAAATTGCGGGTCCCTCTTTTTTCTAAATTATAAATTATATGCTTCTATAGCTCGGAATCGGACTGCAATATCTTGGAGTCTCCGGAAGCAGGTTGTAATACTTGCTTGACAGCTGCTCTATTTATAGCGTTCGCGAAGCTTTTTCGTGTGTTAGGAGGACAAATATGGAAATTAAAAATAAAAAATTATAAAGGATTGGTGTGCCATATCCACGGTGATTTTCTGTTTGTAAAAATCGTTTATTGCTTATCACAAAGAACATTTCAGTATTTGCATTAAAAAATTCATTTATAAATTTTGATTTGCTAAAGTTGCAAATTGTATATCAGCCAATTGAAAATATTTTGCTAAAACATATTTACCGGTGTAGTTTTATGCTTCAGCAAAAATACATCAGTCGATCAAAATTTGTTACATAAGGAATTTATTGAGTTACAAGAAACTATTTTACTTTGCTGAACAACCTAATATAAGCTTTGAGCTTGCCATTTTTTCTTTATAAATTGTCACGAAAAAAAGCAAAACTTTTTTCTAGATCAAAGGCAAAGCCGCGCAGAGATTCAAACAATGGCACGCACGCACACACACTACGATCAAGTTCAAAATTTCGTTGTTCTAATTAGTAATCTACCGTTGGTCATATTCTCTTGGGAATATAATCGAAAGTAGCGCCGTCGCTTTGCCAAATATTCAGACGAACTTTTTTTCGCTCGACAGAGTAGAACTCTAGCGACGCGTAGCGACTTGAAAATTTGAATTATCTTGTCGCTAGTCGTAATTATTGGGGAAAAAGGGATTTTTTGAAAGGAAAAGTGGGGTCTTTTATTTTGTTTTTTGCAAACTTGTTTTTCAATAAATTTTTAAACATTTTATATCATTGTACTCAGGAAAAAATTATCTTTTCAATGATATAAAATTTAAACAATTTTTTTTATAATCAATGGGGAAATTATAATTAAATATTGCTTAATTCTTAAAAAACTCCAAAAATAGCGCAGCTAGTGGACAAAAGCCCCGTCGCGAAAGAGTCTGAAGAATCAAGTCTGAAGGTATAACCGGGCGTTAATTTCACTGTGCAATACCGAAATTATGACGTAACTATAAACTCTGTATTATAGTTTGAAATTTTGAATCTAGTTTTGGCGAACACAGATAGGTCTATCTTTTACTTTGTATTCTTGCCACAACTTTATTTAAGAATCCAAAAGGACCTGTTGAACTAGATAACTATGTAACCTGTGCTGAAGTAAAGCTGTGCTTAGTTTATTTACACCGGCAAAAGAAATAGTGTGCCGCGAGACTAAAGTTTTTCAAACATTTAGTTCCGGCTAGTTAATTCTTTAAAAAACTTTTCTCCACAGATAAAAAGAAACCCCTGTATTAAGGAAAGACTCTTTGATGTCCGAGGAGGTGGAGGGTGGAGACGTGGAGTGTCGTGATCAAACCCTAATTTTAACTTTAACCCTAACCCTAAGAAAGTCAGTGATCCTGAGTTTAATTCCCACGCAACACAGCAAACTGAAAAAGCTAGACCGTGTTAAATCTAACCCCAAAAAAAGTACTATTCATAACTGAAAGCACCAATCAGTTGAATTTATCGATGCAAGTAAAAGGATGCAATATTTTTTAAGTTAGTTGTAAGATTCAAGCTTTTTAATCAAAACTGAAATTGTGGCAGAGTTATGTAACAAAATACAATTTTTCAGATTTGAATCTTTGAACAATTTCATCAAGATTAGTAATTGGGAAAGCAAAAATTCTAACATTGACCCTTAATAGGTAACCATGGTTCCCCTACAGCTATAGGTAACCTGGGGTCCAGCTAGACCCCAGGTTACCAACGGTGATAAAAACATTTTTAAAATGTCGTTTTTATTTATTTATAATACTTTATTGCTTATAGTATGAAAGGAAGGATAGCAATGAAACAATAAAACAAAACTGTGCTTTATTTTTTAAATAAATTCTCCTTTACTGAGTGAAGCATCTCCTTTACTAAAGTTAACAATAAAATTTTAAAAGTTTCTCGTGTTGCAAATAAACACACTACATTGCTATAATGCATTTGTGATGCATTTACTATATAAAATTTCCCAAGAAATTAAACTATTTATGACCAAAGTAATGAAACAGAAACTAACTAAGCAATAGGAAAACCTGAAAAGTAAAAAAACAAATCAATATACATTAAAGGTACCCTGGGGTCCCTTGTGACCCCAAAATGTTTGTATTGCCTAATGTATTCTAGGAGGTAATTTCTTGTATTCATGATACTTTTCAGATCCCTATACTAGGAGGGTAAATGAAATAACACTCACGAGCTTCAAATAAAAACATAAAAAACGTAAAAAAATAAAAACGTTGGGTCTGCTGGGACCCCACGATACCTATTAAGGGTTAAAGCCAAGGTAAAATCATTTTTTCATAAACACCTCAATGAGCTAGAGCAAAATTTTGGAGCCTATTTTCCAGATAATAATTATTTGAATCTTAATTCTCTGTTATGGATCGTGCATCTCTTTACAAATGAAGAATTTGATCTTGGACACCTAACCAATAAACTTATTGAACTACGGAACTACGATATTACAATAAATTTTGGGTATTACTTCTCGAAGTTCATGAATACCGAAATCTTGCTCAAAAAGCTATTTCCATCCTTGTTCGCATGCCTACGACATACCTTTACGAACAAGGATTTTCTGCTTTTGTTAAAATTGAATCAAGAAAAAGAAGCTCAATCAAGGATGTTGATACGCTGATGAGAGGAGCACTTGAAACAAGATTACTACTTCGCTTTTCTCAACTAGCTGATGAAATTCAATAGCAACAATAAATGATTGTTGCAGTACCTTTTTCGTATAAACAAACATTTTCTTTAACTAGTAGTAGTATACGAGGAAATTTTTATGGCAATTGTGCCGGATTTGTGCTAATTTTGTTCGGGATCTGTGCCGGATTTTGTGCCGGGTGTGCACCGGATCTGGCGGGGGACCCTAACGCTAGCTCTAACCCTAACCCTAACCCTAGCTCTAGCTAAAACCACGGGTTCGATTCCCAGGCAGAGCGACGAAGTCGCGGTTAAACATAATTTTTGCTAAGCAACGAAGCTGCGAGTTTGATTCTCACCCAAAGCGACGAAGTCGCGTTGAAATATAATTTTTGCTGAGCAACGAAATTGCGAGTTTGATTCTCATCTAGAGGAACGAAGTCGCGTTTAACTACAAGTTTGACGAGGTTTGAGTAGCTATCCTTCTACTGCAAAAACACGTCAGCAATGAAAAAGTCTCCTAGACAACGGTTACAAAACATGATGCAATCCATGACGTCATACGAAGTGGTGTATATAAGACAGCGTGATTTGGTTTCGTCATTGAAATATGTCACAAGATTCTGTCTCTCGAGAGTTAGAAGCTGAAATGTTTTACTGCTTAAACCCGCAAAAACCGCATATGTGTGACAAAGAAGATCGTATGCGAACCTTTCCCAACTCTTGGTATGATCAGGAAAGTCCAAGGCCGCATGAACTGGTTGACGCAGGATTTTAATGTATGGGTTCTGGTGACCGTGTCAGATATTGCTATTGTGGAGGACAATTATTTCACTGGAAACTGCGTGACAACCCGTGGTACGAGCATGCAAAGTGGTTTCCTTTGTGCGAATTTGTTCTAAAAAAACAAGGTGAGAAGTATGTGGAAAAAGTATGCCAAAAACACCCAGGTTTACATCTACCAAATATAGAAAATCCAATTTGATCCGCTGCAACAAATCAGCTACGTACCATGTTGACCAATCAAACGCAAAGCACGGTTGCAGCCGAGGAAAGAAGTCAAAGATTAAAAGCAATGATGCTGCTTGACCCTCACGTGAAATATGCAAAAAGCATAGGTATTGAAGACACCAAGATCCGTTATGCTCTTTTGCAACAAATGGAAAAAAATAACTGCAACTTCTCCAATTGCCAAGAGCTACTCAACCTTTTTTTTGAATATAGAGAAAGAAGATAAATGCATGAAATGTAAAAACAAGGAAAAAAACGCAGTTTGCATGCCTTGTGGACACATGATATTTTGCTGGACCTGTATACAAGACATCTATTCTTGTTGGTTGTGCACTCAAAGCTTATCCGAAACAATTCGCGTCAAACAATGGTAATTGCACAAGAGCTTAATACATGCTTTTGTTCTTCGAGTGAGAAACATTAAAATAGTAAACACATCTCAAACAATGTGTTTTTAACGAAACCAGAATCGTTAATTGTGCTATGGTTCTATTTTTAAAATGTTTCGACTGTGTAAAACAAAGTATATTGAAAATTGATCAACGAATATAATTTCACACATTTTTACACTGACATTTGTGCTCAAGTTCTCAAAACTACTGTGTAAAAGATTTAAATCGTATCTATTTGACAATCAAAGTCTGACACTCTGCAACTTTTAGTCGGAAAGCACAAGCTGTAAAATATCCAAACGAAAAACCGTGAACGCGTTTCTAAAACGTCAATTGTGGATAGGGCTAAAAAAGAAAATTAAAAATTTTATATTGCTTATACATGTACTTTCAAAAACTCTTGAAAAGTCTGCAATTGTCAATTTAGCGTTTCATATTTTGAAACTTTTAGATAAAAATTTTACATTATTTTAAATTCTTCAAACACAAAAAACCGACAGAATCCTACAAAATTGTGTTTTATTTAAGATTTTTGCTTCTCTTTAACGTTTTTCAATGCGTATCTGCATAGCAGCAACAGAATGTCAGCTGCAGATTTTTGTGGAAAAGCAACTTGGATTTAATTTTTTTACGTTTGGACTCGAATCTTTAAAGTTTTCGTAAATATTATAATTTTTCAAGCCTCCAAGCTTGCGAGTATGAATTGTTTAAAGCATCAACGGTGTTGTTAAACAGGGACAAAAACGTTTAAACATTATTTTGCACGATTTCAGATTTCTTTGGCTTTTCTTGATACCAGGTATATTATTAAAATCTTTATTCATGCTCTTCTGGTAAAATCTGAGTTAAATTGCTGTTAATTCTTTATTAAAAAGTAAAAACAATAACAAAAACTCAACGTTTCGGTGTACTATGTTTCAGTAAACCTTCATCAGGAGATTAAGCAAAACATAAATATCATCCAAAATAAAACCACAGTGGCGCGAAAAAAAAGGAAAAAATATTTAAAATACATTATTGATTTAAAACGACATCTAACGGATTCAGAATTTTAAATTATAATAAGCATTTGGATAGAAACAATTGGTTTTATCATTAAAAGCATCATTATTAAAATGAATAAAAAAGGACTCCAAAAATCTTCTTTTTATATAATCTGCTTCTTTTGCCAAAATTTTTGAATTATTCCAATTCATATGATGCTTTTCCGAATATACATGTTTTACTAGAGCAGATTTGTTGTTTATATCATTATTTTCTAATCGTGCTAAATTTTTTGAATTCACATCTCGCATGTGTTCTTTGCATCTTGTAAGAAATGCCCTACCAGTTTCACCAATATAAACGCCAACACAATCTAAACATGGAATTTCATAAATTACTCCTGGCTGTTGCTTTGGTTCAATTGAATCTTTTAAGTTGGGTAAAATTTGCTTGATTGTTTGAAAAGGTTTTGTATATACTCTAATATTTTGTTTTTTAATTATACGACTTAAAATTTCAGTTAAATCTTGAAAATAAGGTAGGGTTACTGTTCCTTTGTAGTTTTTGCTTATTTCATGTTTCTCAATTTTATTGGATCTGAATTGATTAAATGTTTTCTTTATAAGCCAATTTGGGTAGTTGTTGTCTTCCAAAGTACGTCGTAGCATTTCTTTTTCTTCATTAAAATCTTTTGAATCTGTAATTAGTTTAGCTAATCTGTTTAATAAACTAATAATAATACCTTGTTTTTGTTGCTGTGAATGACAAGATTCATAATTTAAATAACGATTAGTGTGAGTTTCCTTTCTATATATTTTGGTTGCCAATGTTCCACTTTTCTTCTTCATGACCAGTATATCCAGGAATGGTAATTTGTCTTCTTTTTCATATTCGATGGTAAATTTGATACTTGCTTCAATGCTATTTATATGAGCGAAAAAACGTTTTACGATATCTGATTTTAATATTACAAATGTATCATCTACAAATCTTGACCACAATTTTGGAGGGGAAAAAAAGG